>JAEIHY010017711.1:0-16154 GCA_018904565.1 Drosophila tsacasi | reverse complement strand
ACCGGTAGTACTTTGCATACAATACCTTTGTATGGGAACCAATTCAGCCATCGAGTTTTCATCGCAATAACCGGACAAACGCTATAACCGGATTCTACTGTTGTTCAATTTAAAGATCCTGGTTCTATTGACGTCCCAGATACACTTTTAAAACCAAATTGGTTTCATCGGCATCTGTAATCTGAAAGCAGAGACATAAAAGAGTGATGTCAAACTCCTGTGTCTGTGCTGGAAACAACACGTTTGCTTTGATTAATCGACAGTTTTTGGTTTGGCCTTCTAAAATTCTAGTCAATGTTTTCCTAGAAAACCTTATGTCCGGGCCCTGTTAATGTTATCCTCGCATTGACGAAGTACGAGGGCTAAGTAAAAAGTTACTTTCCCAATTTTGTTCGACAGTACAATATTATTTATTAATGATTATTATATATCATTGAAAAGATGATCTATTTTTCAACATAATCACCGTCTCTTTCAATACATTTCTTGAGCCTCATAATCCACTTTTGGGAGCCCGACTCGAGGAGCCCACCGCCAGCCCGTTAGGGTACGAGGGCTAGGAAAAAAGTATCTTTCCCACTGCGATAGCTTCGCAAGGAGAGGTGCTACGAAACTTTTGACAGCACCGCCCTGGAGCTTAGTCCTCCCACTCTTTATACGTGCCATGATCAAGTTTCTGCGACGCTCAGTGCCGCCTTGACAGCCAATCGAAATGAATCCTCCAATCGCTCCCGCCGCCAAGTGCGAAATCCGCTGTTTTAGGTTTTTTCATTGCGAAATCGATGAAACCTGTGTACATGTATCGAAAATTGACTATTGAAAATTGTATGGGGAAAACTCTATTCTGTTCAATAAGTCCGTTTGTGGAGTAGAGAACTTGACAGCGGCCGAACAGTGACGAGGAAGTGAAAACATCTGGCTGGCAGTGGAGTTCTTCGAGTCGGGCTACCAAAAGTGGATTTTGAGGCTCAACAAACGATTTGACAGAGAAGGTGATTATGTTGAAAAATAGACAAATATTCGACCTTTCTAATGATTTACAATAAGACATTCATAAACCATGTTGTACAGTCGAAAAAAAATGGGAAAGTTACATAGCCCTCGTAGAAAACCTGATTTTTTAAGAAGGAACTTTAACTGTCAGAAAAATTTTAACAGTGAGTCGGGAAACCGACTCAGCATAGTTAATTTGATCAGCTACATGATTTGGTTGAAAAACTTTCCGTTTAATTCAGTACTTGTGTTCCCATTTTCGGTTATTTTCTTTATGTATTCGTCAGCGAAACGTAATTGAATCGAATATTATGATGGGGTCTCTAACCGAAATCAATTTAAATCGCACAGATCGAGATACAGGATTTGTCAGGTTGTTTAACATAAATTTAAGACTAAAAAACTTAACTAAGTTTCTGATAAATATCTAGAAGGTATGCATGAGTATGTAGGCCTGTAGAGTTGGGTGATCCGCCCACACACACCTGCTGTTGGCATCTGGGACGCCATCTAGCAGTTCTCCTCCTCCAAGCCGTGTTTGAAGAACATAAAAACAGGCTGGTATTGGCGATCTATCTCGCGGTATTCCACCAAGACCACCATGCCGTCGCAGTTCATTGATTCGCCGGTGAAGAACTGGAGATCCTCGAAGCGGCCGAGGATCTCCTTCATGGCCTTGTTCACGTTGGTCTTGAAGACATCTACCTCGTCGGGTGAATTCTCCTCCAGCTTGGACAGCACCTTATTCATGTAGTCTTTCAGATAAACGGTGTACGACTTTTTGTCGCCGAAGGCAAAGCATTCAAACAAGCGGTGGTTTAGCACCACATCCACGCCGCTCACCGAGGGAATTTGGGTGCCATCGCCAGGCTCCTCGGCGCCAGCCAGTTGGATGTCGTTTCTCTGGCGAGTAATCAGCTTGCCATAAACCTCATAGATCACATCGTCCACCAGCTTCATCTTGTAGGTGTCGGTGAACATTTCGTCGCCGGTGATGATATCCTTGTAGATCTTCATGGTGCTAGTGTTGGTTGGTAGAATTCTTCAGAAGACGACGTCTAAATCGATTGCAAATTTTCAATTACAACTCCACCTGACCACAGCGGGAACGACTTGCCAATTGCTCATTCGAACAGCAACAAAAAATTTGATAAGATAAGGAATTAATTCGTTCGATGAATCGCACCCAAGTATTTTTTGCTGTACCCTTGCAGGGAATTATAGCTAAAGCCAGAATATTGCAGATCAGGAAATTAATCATTTCCGACCTCATAAATTTACATGTAAACAATGATGGAGGTGGCAGCGTGATAGTAGAGGTGGCAACGCTGCAGGAAACTATCGATAGGATCAGGAGTGCAGTTGGCAGGAATAATCGAAGGTGTTGCAGGAGAGGAAGTCGAAAATAAAGAATATAAAACAACATTTTGGAAAGTTGGATAAACGAACAGTCGTTGAAAGTAGAAGTAGCGTTGCATAAAGTTCGATCGGAGTTTGTCAAACCAAACCAAAGTGTCACATTTATCATAAACTTAACTTTGTTATATTAAATAATATCGATACACAATAACCAATATTTAAATAAATGTTACAAATGTACTTTGCGTAGGTCTTCTTGTTGCAGTTTTATATACATATGTAAATTTAGCTTTTTTAGTGGATGACCGATTTTCTTGCGTCAATTCTTTGAATTTGTTAATGCACCCAAAAACCGAATTTGTTTTGACTTTAAATTGAACATCTCGAAAACATGACGTAAATTAAGTGAGGCCGGATCCGAAATCAGAGTATCGAAAACCTTCCGAAAAGTGTTTTCCGGTTCTTGGTTCTAAATGTTGTCGGTATGTGTAATAATTAGACCTCGGAATTTGCATATTTTTAAGCGATTAAGATATTTAAATTCCGATAACACCAAAATTTAATTCAACTTAAAATCGATATGCATATTTGTTTAAATGTTCTTTTTATTATAATTGAAAACATATAAATCGATGCACTTTGTTATATTTGTGATAAAAAAATTGTGTTGTATAGTTTAATGCAGTTTCCGTGGTAAATGTCAAGTTTGTGCTCATATTTGAGAAAAGTTCTCAGCAGCTCAGTATATATAAATCGCACTTACATTTGGTTATAACCATAAATTCTTATAAACATGATTAGTACTTTAAATATCTTCTCTGTAAAACTATGGAAATAAGGCACCAATCATCACATTCGATGGCTCCACTGGTTGGAAATCTACAACAGAGTAATCTTGAAAAAGCCCTCGCAGACCTTGCACTTCTCGAAGAGGCCGAGATATGAGTTCGGGTTGAGGGACATGAAGTACCGCTTCACAGCCATGAAAATTTCACCGGTGCGCGATTCCAACTCCTGGCTGGACATATGACGGAATCTTTTCATCACAAGGTCCAAAATACGATACAGTACTGATTCGGTCGAAATATAGAACTTCAACATCGTTGTCAACTCGTCCAGCATTGTGTCCATAAAGGTCCGTGTCAGCTTCATAACAAGGTCGAACACCTCTGGCCTTAGGGTGTCTGCCATGATGTTAATCAAGTCCTCGAAGCTCGCGGCGTTGATCACGCGCTCGAAGATGGTGGGTCCGTACTTCTCCAGCACAAACATCACGCCGCCCACCATTACGGAGCTGAGCTCTAGGGCGAACACGCCGGCTGCATAAGTAGTCGGCTCCGGGCGCGGATGGGCCGTCGGCAGGGGTCCAATCAGGCGGGAGACCTGATTGAGGCCATCCAGCCGCAAATTGCCTGAGGCGGCATGACTGGCCGGGATCGGCTGGGACACCTGGCCCAGTATATTTGGTCCCTGGTTGTGCTGCACACTCGCCCGCAAATCTGCCGCCGACGTCTGCACCTCGCCGTTGAGCACGAAGCCATTTCCTTCTGGCGCGAATGCGTATCGCACGCCCTCCTGATTCATGTTCTTATTGATCTTGTAGAGGTCATTGAACTGCTGCCTCGAGGGCACCTCGTTGACGTTGCGAATGATGTCTAGCTTGCCGCGAGTATTGCCCCGCAGCCGGACAGTTTCCTTGGAGGCCTTGTCAAAGGCGCTCCTGCAACGAGGCAAAGGAGATTAGTTTTACATATATTCATTTAAGCACTTGAAGATCTTACCTCTGGCGATTGCTGAGTGTGTCCCGATAGCCCGCTATGTTACTGTTGGCCGTCTCGTTGATAATTGTCGAAGCAAGCTTGAAATTGTAGACGCTATGCGTGAACAGCACCAGCGAAGCTGACAACTGCAGCACGTCCATGGCGCTGATGTCGTCGCCATCCTTCATTTTCTGCAGAGCAAGCTCATTAGATTGCAGGTCGATATATCCATGTACATGTCTAGCTTACCAGCATCAAGTCCAGCACTCCGTTGGCCACTCCAGTGCCGGAGATAACGATCGAGGAGATGTTCATGCCGTTCACTGTCATCTGGGCAATCTGAAATATTATCAAACATACATGATTAATAGAGTCCCACTAGGTAAAGACTTGCTAGACTTACCGCTCCCACCTCCCGTCCAGCGTTCGTAGCCGCCGACACGGCTTGGGTGGCGCCTGCAGCGCCCAATCCAACTGCGCCTGCGATCACGCCCAGCCAATGACCGCGTGCCTCGCGGTCGGCCACACTGATGGACTGCTCGTGCTGGCTGCGATCCACCAGCTTGGAGCCCGAACGGGCCGTGGCGTAGCCGGCACTGGCCAAGCCCACAACGCCTGCTATAGCCATCGCCGGACCAGACACCGGCAGCGTAAGAAGCCCTGCTATTGGGATGCAGGCTGCGGCAAAGCCTCCCACAGCTGATCCTGTGTCCAGATACCCAAGCACCGTACTTCTGGTGCTACCCGCCGGCGTTACGTACTTGTCCAGGCGCACCATCTCCCTCACAATGCGGTAGATTCCTCGCTCAGGAGCCACCATAACGCCGGCGGGAAGTTCATTTGAGGCCACATACTGCGCCCAGTTCTGGTAGACACGTCCGTTCTCATCCACGAATATGTTGCAGCAATCGGAGCTGTCGCTACTGCTGCCACTGTCGCTGTCTGCAGGCAAATAATAGAATTAGTATCGAATAAGCATTTAATAAAGCTAGTTTTCACTAGCCCTTGAAAAAGTAGTTTGAATGCTTTTAGTATAAAAAAAATCCACTAAAGAACCTCTATTAATTTATGTAACAGAGACACAGGCTAAACACACAATTCGAAGAACTCACGGACACAGCGGCGGGCACGGAAAACCGGATGGCAGGAGAACTTCTTGCTGTCCTCGGCGCGATTCGGATCGTCAGTGCCCTCGGCCACCATCACATAGATAATTGCCGTCAGCGACTGGCGATTTGTGTATTTTCCTGGAATGAAACCAAGGTGGTTACGCAACCGTCTGACGACAATACCGATCCGCGGCTTACGCTGCTCCCACACGGCATTAAAGATGGTCTCGCGCGCCTTCTCATTGGCGGCGATGATTTTTAGGTGTTTGTTCTTATCGTCCTGCGAGCCACGTGGCGGCTGGGGATCGCGGATCAGTTCCTTGAGCTTGTTTTTCAGAATTTCCGATTGCTCTTGTGATAGCCTACGGATGATATCATCAATTGAATGCCGGAAAAGCCAACTGCGCAGTACTCACAGATCCCAGATTATCTCCTCCGCGTAGCCAAGGGATTCGGCGAAGTTTTGCTGCACCTCGCGGGCGGTACGATTCGCCCCGCCGTTGTCTATAGCCTCTGCCATGTCGGATATCCTGAAATTAAAACTTTCTTCGCCGCAGTTCGACTGCTAATGGTAAGTTTTACCGGGAAAGCACAAATTTATTGGCGCACACTTTGCAGACAACCACGATCGCTCTGAAAATACCAAAACGCCTCGTGAACATGAAGTATAAATGCTGGTATTTTGGCAAGCATATTTTCCCTTTGTCCACAATTTGTGAAAATTTTTGCGATTGTCTAGAGATAAGACTAGGTCAGTACTAGTAGTTATTTAACTATAATTATAAACCTATTAAGAACAAAAACAAAGTATAAACAGTGCTGCCAGACCGTCGTTGATGGTATCTTCATTATTACAATTTGAACTCAATTTAGTTACGTTTGTTAGTTCACGGCTTCCGGGCTAGCCGCACTCGAAAACTATACATTTTTAAGGAACTCAAGTGTAATTTTTAATTCACATGAGAAGGAACAAATGCAATACGCCCGTTGCAACCAGGGATGCCAAATTAACCCGAGCTACTATCGATAGTCCGTTATCGAACCTGCTCCAGTCTCGACTCCGGCAACAACCCTACGTGTCATTCTCATTGTAAATACAGTTTTTTAAATTCGCGGCGTACAAATCGTGCAGTTTTGCATTATAAACAACTCCCGCCCACCTCAGCGCCCGCTTAGCCAGCGTCGCGCCGCCAATTGATCGGGAATCCGCGGAAGGCGCTGCATAACTCCGCCTCCACTCTCCGCCAACAAGCCCAGAAGCATCAGCTGGAGCTGCCGGAGGAAAAGTGCAAGGAAAAGGCAGGCCAGACGAGGCGTATATATATAGATATAGATAGGAGGAGGGCATATCGGCGATGGCGGGTCAAAAGTTCCAGTACGACGAGAGCGGCGGAACGTTCTACTACTTTGTGTTATCGTTCTTGGCGCTTATATTGATACCCACAACGATTTACTATTGGCCACGTAAAAAGAAAGAAGGTTAGTGCCGCTGCCCAGCCGATTTTAATCGCTCGCTCTCTCTTCCGCCTGCTCTTCCACCTGCAGCTGGGTGCGCGTGTGTGTGTGTGCGTGTGTGCGTAGCTTACATGTGTTCGCAGCTCTCTCTCTTATTTCCTTACTGCAAATGGACACGTTCCAATAAGTTATTCTAACAACGTCAGCTCAGCTCGGCGTCTTCTGCGTATTGGTGAAAGCTGTGATTACCGCAAAACACGAATTGAGCGAAGCTCTCTTCCCAACTGGGACAAGAGCCACTCTGGGCGCGTTCATGCGTCGCCAAGTCGGTGGATCTAAGACACAACTTGTAATATCATTCCGTGATCTTCTGATCTTTGTTAGTTTTCTAGGTTTCTCTTAATCCTTAAAATAATTAACTTTTTAATTTTGTAATATTGTTTAAAACTTAGCTATGCCTCTATGGTAATACCCACAATAGATAACACATTCTTAACTAAGGTGTAGTTTGGTTCCGAGCTTATGGAAGCCTAAAAACACGTGCCTCCACAATCCCATAATCTCGTCTGATAACAATTACGCCCCTAGATTAATCACAAGCTCTTGGTTCTCTTCTCCGCAGATCCCAGCAAGTTAAAGGACGAATGCCAATGCGCAGACTGTTTGAAGAAGAAAGCCATATTGGCCAATGCCGAGCCTTACAGGGCACTCAAGTCATGGAGCATCAAGCTGACCATTGTGCTGGGCTGGGCGCTGCTGCTCTTTCTCACCTACCGCGTCTCGCAGTTCGACTACGAGATGGCCAGCTTCGATCCCTTCGAGATATTGGGCGTGCCGCCGACCTCATCGCAGGCGGAGATCAAGAAGGCCTACTACCGGCTCTCCAAGGTCCTGCATCCGGACAAGGAGACGGGCGACGAGAAGTCCTTCATGATGCTGAGTAAGGCCTACCAGGCGTTGACCGATGATGTGGCCAAGGAGAACTACGAGAAGTATGGCAATCCGGATGGGCCGGGGGCCATGTCCTTCGGCATCGCCCTGCCCTCGTGGATCGTCGAGAAGGAGAACAGCGTGTGGGTGCTGGGCCTGTACGGTCTGGTCTTCATGGTGGCCATGCCATCGGCGGTGGGCGTGTGGTGGTACCGCTCCATTCGCTTCAGCGGCGACAAGGTGCTGCTCGACACCACGCAAATGTACTTCTACTTCATCCACAAGACGCCGCACATGCTGCTCAAGCGGGCGCTGATGGTGCTGGCGGCCAGTTTGGAGTTCGACAAGCGCCACAATTCTCAAGTGCAAGAGCGGCAATCGGACAACGACGAGGTGCCAGCGGTAAGTGCAGCAGATTTATCCATCCAAATCTTTAAAGTATTAACAATCCCCCAACTCTGTGAACAGCTCATCCGGCAGCTGCCGAACTTGAACGAGAAGTGCAAAGAGCACCCGCTGTGCCGAATGTACTCCATCAAGGCTCGCGCCATCCTGCACGCCCATCTGGGACGCATGCCCCTCAATCCCGAAACCCTGGAGCGGGACCGCCAGTTCGTGGTGAAGAAGTGCCCGTATTTGGTCCAGGAAATGGTCTCCTGCGTCCACCAGCTGGTGATGATGGCCTATGCCAGGCGCGTGCCTCGCCTGCCCAGCATCGAGACGATTGAGAACTGCATGAAAATGTCGCCCATGATCATCCAGGGCCTGTGGGAGTTCAAGTCGCCGCTGCTGCAGCTGCCCCACCTCACCGAGGACCACCTGTACTTCATGAACAAGAAGCGGCACGTGAAGAACCTGCAGCAGTTCGCCCAGCTGAAGCCGGAGGAGAGCCGCGTGCTGCTGAAGAACCTCTCGGACTTTGAGTACGAGAACACGATGAAGGTGCTGGGCAAGATGCCGCTAATTGACTTCTCCATCCGCTGCGAGGTGATCGACGACGAGAACACGAATGTGGTCACCGCCGGCGCCATTGTCACGGTCACTGTCACGCTGGAGCGGAAGGACATGCGGACGTTGTTCGGGGACACCAAGGCTCCCGAGAAGCAGGGCATCAACGACGAGGCCAACGAGGAGGCTGCAGCAGAGGATGACGAAGCTGCCGCCGCCGCCGCTGTGCCGGCAAAGAAGGCGTCCGCCTGGGCGAAGCCTCGCAAGGGCGGCAAGGGCAAGGGTGGCAAAAAGCCCGCCCAAAACCAGAAAAACAACCAGAAGAAAGCCCCGCCCAAATCGTCAACGACGGCGACAGCCAATGCCAACGCTTCCGAGGATCAAACAGGCAACTCCGATGCTGAATCCGAGGTGGGCAATGGCGACGGCAGCGACGTGGAATCCGTGGCCGGCGGCAGCGGCAGCGAGGACGACGAGAAGGGCAATAAGAACCATTCGTCGTTGGACGACGACGATGACGAGGAGTGGGAGAGGCTGCAGGCGAAGCTGAACAAGAGGGAACGACTCGAGGGCAAGTCCCGGCTGTCGCACACCGTCCACTGCCCCTACTTCCCCGAGGAGAAGCAGGAGTACTGGTGGACCTACATCTGCGACCGCAAGTCGCGCACCCTGCTCACGGCACCCTATCACGTGACCAATCTGGTCGAGAAGGAGGAGATCCAGCTGAAGTTCACCGCGCCCCGCTGGCCCGGCGTCTACACGTTTACCGTGTGCCTGAGATCGGGTGAGTTGCTCAGTGCAACTAATCTTAAATTTTGCAGAATAATAACTTGAATGCCCCCCTCACAGACTCCTATTTGGGCATGGACCAGCAACAGGAGCTGAAGCTGGACGTGCAAAAGGCGCCCGCACCACCGACAGACCATCCCCAGTGGGACCTGAGCGAATCGGAGCCCGAGCACAATGACCAGCAGGAGAACCTGAGCGACTACACCACAGACACGTCCGACGAGGAGGGCAGCGACTAGATGGAATGGACAGAGAAGGCGGAAGGATGGAAGGACGCGACGTTCCGCCGCCACACCCGAAACGGCCTCGACCTCCTCCTATCTCCATCTCTCTTTCTCTCTTTTTCTCTGGGACGGAAAAAGCCTCTTTGTTTTTCCCCTTTTAGTAAATGAGTTTTGCGTGGCGGAGGAGGCGGTCCTCCTTCGCATTTTTACTAGTTTTGTAATGGAAACGACGATCCCGAACTAGAGCGTAAAAGATAACTATAAACAACTTCATTTTACCGTGTACTGTACTAATTATAATTATAATGTACTGTATATTTAATTATTTGGATACAAGAACTAAAAGTGAGACACGTAAATACAAAAAGTCTATTGATATTAATATATTTTTTTGTGTATGGTAAATTTAACTGAAATAGTTTCCCTTCGGGCCGGTTGCTGATTTTAATTTATTTAAATGGTAAACAGATTATAAACAAGATTGATTTAAGTTGAATTGATCAAAGTAGCTGATTATTATACGAATGATCCATTATATTTTATACAAGTCTTTAAAAAAAATATATAGTAAGTTAACTAATTGTCAACAAGTGTATTCAAGGGGAGGTTCTAGTTACAAGCACGAAATTTTAGCCTATTTTCAGAAATGAATTGTGTGAAAACTGTAGGAGACATTGAGATAATTTTGTATTACTTTTGTACATCTTTTTACAGTGTGTACATTTTAAGTGTGTTTAGCGAATAATTTGTTGTTTATACGGGGTCAAACTGGGGGTCATCAAACTTTTAGCGGTAATTTTTTTGGTATCATAACTACCCTTCGCCTTAAATGAGAAAAATTAATTTTATTTATTTTTACTTTTTTTTATGCTTCTCCGAGTACGAATTTTATTAAATTTTAAATTGTATTTAATATAATTTTTGTTGTAAAAAGTTGTATTTTCAACCATGTTTTTTCACCTGTTGGAGGGTCTAAAAATTAAACAAAAAATCTTAAAAAAAAAATCGCAGTCGGAAAAGCATAGAGAATTGTTTGATAAAGAAGTGGGGAAAAATTGGTTCAATTCGATGAAAATTACTGGTAGAAGTAATACCAGAATGCTTAAAAAATTCGATTTTCGGGAAACCGCTTTTAAAGATAGCAGAAATACACGAAACGTAAGGAGGGTGGTACCTTTCGGGCTTCGTTTACCCATGAAAGAAACCGAATTTTACAAAACCCTTTATATGGCGTATTCCTCAGATTCTCTATTATTTAATAATCGATTTTTTTAAAATTCGTAACTAGAACCTTCCCTTAAGATCATTTCTGATTCATTTAAGTGGTGTTTTCTATTAGTTTGTTTACTTTCAAGGGTACATTTTAATATTTAATACAGTTTTCGGATTTTACAATTTTAATTATCAAGTTTCGTTGGTATTTACAGGGGAGAAACCCCAGAGAATAATCACTAAAAATGTTTTATTTTTTAAATGATTGATGGAGTCAAAATTTAAAAAAAAGAATAAAACAGCAGCCAACCCGAATAGAAATATCGAAAATCAGAAAATTCAAAAATTAAAATCACTGCGCAGCCGCGGCTCGCTCGCTATCCAATAAGAGTTCCGATTGGGAATCAGATGTCTGATGTCGCTCTCCGTCGGAGCTCGCTGATGCTGATGCAGACGCTGTCGCTGTTAACTTCTGTCGTTGTTAACGTTGTTGCGTTGAAATTATGCAGAGAAAGAAATTGAATATTAAAAGATTAAGACTTACTCTCGTGGGGTTCGTTCACCCTTCACCAGATTCGTTATTAGTGGGTTTCATTTGTTTCTATTTACAGAACATTTCGGTATTATTTGGCTAAAGAGGTGCAGTTTTATATGTATGTATGTGTTTGAGATGTGGATGTCGGTGTATGTGTGTGATAGTCGTCGATTTCCTTCTTCATTTTCTGACAGATTTTGGTTATTCTTCCTCCTCGCTTTCTTCAGACGATGAATTATCCTTTTTTTCGTTTTCGTCTTCCGGTTTACTCTTTTCTTCCTTGTCTACCGTTTCTTCCCCCTGTGCTGCGGGCTCCTCTGATTTATCTTCTTCGGCACTTTCTTTCGCTTCTTCTTCCTCTACTTTCTTATCTTCTTCTTCATCCTTCTTTTCATCTTCTTCATCGTCCTCCGGTTTATTACTCTCTTCCTTTTCGTCCGTTTCTTTTTCTTGCGGTTTGTCAGACTTCTGTGATTTCTCTTCCTCGTCAGTTTCCACCCCCTGATCTTCTGTCTGTTCTTTGTTCTCATCGACCTCGGCACTCTCTGCATTCTTTTTAGCTTCCGTGGTTTCTTCTTCTTTGTCGTCCTCTTTCTCCGCTTCCTTGTCTTCCTTCTCAGCATCTGCTTCTTCATTTTCTGTTTCTTTAGCTTCTTCGTCCTTTTCTTTTGTATCGTCACTAGACTGTTCTTCGTCCTTGACTTCCTTCTCAGCATCTTGCTCCTTCTTTTCGGCATCCTTCGCTTCTTCATCCGTTTCGTCCTCATCGTCACTAGACTCTTCTTCGTCGTTCTTATCCTCGGTTTGCTTTTCAGCTGACTCTTCTTCTGCCTTTTCAGCTTCGTTTGCGCTTTCTTTGGTCGCAGCTTCAGATTCTTCTTCTGTTTCTTCTTTGTCTTTATCTTCAGTTTCTTTCGTAGGTTCTTCTTCAGATTTTTCTTTGGTTTCATCTTCTTTGGCATCATCGGATTTTTCTGTTTCACCATCGAGGTACAAATTATGTTAGTGTCTAAATGTAAGTATGTACTCACAACAAGTGATGTAAAACTAAAGAATTACCACATTTTCAAAAAACCGAAACGTAATGTTAAAGGTTAACTGAAAATGTTTGCTGCAAAATCTGCAGTTGTTCCTTGGTTTAACATTACGATGAGTACATGAACAACGCTTTAGGACTTTCTCCAATGTTTACCTGTCGCCTCTTCTTTCTTTTCCTTCTCCTCGGATTCTTCATCTTCAGCGGTTTCAGTCTTTTTGTGGGTTGTGATTGGATTGCGGTTCGTGCGAATGTGTTTTTATTGAGGGAAGGAAGTGGAAATTGTATATACAAGATCAGATCAGTGGGATCTCTACCTAAACTGGGCTTCTACAGTGCAAGATCATGCTTTCGTTAGCTTTATAAGCTTAAAAACTCAAGTGTTAAGTTCGGTCCATGCTAGATAGGGAAATTGTTTACCTTTTCCTCTGAATTTTCATCTTTATCTTTGTCGGCGTCTTCCTCGGCACCCTCCTTTTTCTCCTTGTCCTCGCCATCTTCGCCCTTTTTTTCAAACAATTACGAACTCATTAGTATTAACACACAAAAAAAAAATGCTCAAGAAAAATACAAGATTGGGTAATGAAAATTTCTGGTTTAAGAAATCTTCCTGATGGAGTTTTGTAGATTTTCTGTTAGACTTCTTCTATATCTGTGATGAAGCAGATTTGAAGATGGTTCTTAAGTTCCATATCCCTAAATTGCTTATAGTTTAGTTACATATTTTCAAAACCCATTCTGATCACATTTCATTAGCTTCGAACTCTTCTTTAGCGGCAGCGATGTTAAGTGTCGTGTGCTGTTAAGTGTTAAAAGTGTTAACGTGTTAGAAAAACAAGCTTGCAGTTGGTTATGTTCCTTTTTAGTTAATACAAATATATTTCGTTTTATTACATATGGGCAGCGCTTTTTTATGTTTTAGCATTAACATAACGGCGGCCGCACAAAAAGTATCAGCTCTCTGCGCTCTCATTTAAGTCGATTCAACTTAGGCTTTAGTGCTGATGCGAATTCCGAGTCCGTATAGTGGTGTATAAATGGTACATACAAAGGTGTGTGTCGGATGTAAGTTAATGATTATAAATATTTTTGATTTAAATTGTCATTTCACTTAAATACGCTCGTAAAATTATAGCTTAAGAACCGCAGTCGTCGTGGTGTGAATTCGTTTAAAAATTAAAACACAATTAGATAATGGAAGTGAGGACCTGTTTTCAGTTTCTAATCAGATGCGAAATTTCAGTTACTTGGAAGATAAAATACATTTTAGGCTCAGCTATGCCAAAGCTGGATTTTGGAACAAGTTTAAAAATTGCACGATTCTGAAATCTTTTTTCAAATGATAATAAATGATCATTTCCAGTCTCGCCTAATTTCGATTGAAATAGAAAACGGAAACAGGGGTTATAAAATATAGATATAGAGAGAGTTTGGTAGTGTCTGTGCTTTTAGATAACATTACGGGTTATTGGTCAATGTTAACTTTACGGCTTTAGTTTCAAGAAGTTCAAGATAATTCTACTGCTTGTTGAAGATGCTGTTGTTCGTTGCGTCGTAACAGTTAACGGAAAATACAGGAAAATTGCTCAAGCTCAAACCTCGGCCTTCTCCGCCGCCTCCTCATCGCCCTCCTTCTCCGCCTCCGCCTCCTCCTTCTTGGCGTCGCCATTCTCCTGCTTCAGTTCAATCTGGGCGGTACTGACCGCAGTGGTATCGGCGGGTGCCAGCTTGAGGAACACCTCCAGGGTGTCGATCTCGTTGGCCATGTCGAAGGCGTCGTAGTCGCCGCAATACTCCTCATCGTTGAACAGCTGCGGCGGCAGGGGATGGCGGGGATCCGGATCGCTGACGGTGCCACCGCTGCTGGTGGATTTGTTTTGCATCAGCTCCTTTTCGGACTCCTTGCCGGGCTCCGTGATGTCCACGGTGTCATACTGGATGTTCTTGCTGTCCAGGATCATCAGCACTCGCTGCTGACGCTTCTTCACCTGGAAGCAAACAAAGAGTTAGTATATATTTCATTAACGGGTATTAACTTCACCCCTTTATTTGTTTTGTGTGTTGAATTGAAAAAATACGAAAACTAGTTGAATGTTTTAATTGAAATTATTATTTGTTGTCAAAATTATTGCCTAATATTTATGAATCATATTCCCAAAAATATCTAGCTTACAAATAAAATATAAGTTAAATTTTTCAGCCTATTCTTTTTTATTTAAGATCTTAACTGACATCTAAATTCTTTCAGTGTAACTGTATTCAACAATCCTGTTATTTACAGCTATGACATAGATAATGCTGCCGGCAAGCCCAAAACCCATACAAACAAAGTCTCAGTCAAAATCACACTCCCACATTCAAACAGTCAAGACAAGATAACGGCGGAGAATGATAAAGCCACCTAATTGGAATGGTTTGTTGCACTCGCGGGTAATTAGCTTTCTGATTAAGAATTGAAGCTTTCCATGATGTCAGGCTCTATACTCTTGGACTTCCAAGTAGATGCTACGCAACAACAACAACAGCGGCAGCCACACACAGACAAAAGCTTTGTTGTTGCTTTAGCTATTGTGACCCGTACAATGACCGTTATGTGTTATTGTTCTTATTGGCGACATTGCGAATTGAACAAAGGAGGCGGGTCAAAAGAGAATGTGATGCAAAACAGAGAGAGGTGAATCACTCCTTTAACTCACGCACACTCGCACGCAAAGATAGTGCCCACGCATCAAGCCATGCGATTACGATCAATGGATTCTCTCTCTTCCTCGAATAAGCTTTATATGGGCATTGAAAAATATGTTTGTGCTGCTTCTTGCCACCACCAAAACACACCAACACGCACACAGACAAACAATGCCCACTTGCTGTTGGGGCTCCGTTTTTTCTTCTGTTTTTATTTGACTGTACATACAAACATATATGCCATCATCACACGCACACTCATACTCGAACACGTACAAGCGCAGCAAAAGAAATAGAATTTGCAATGCATTCGTCACCAGTCTTCTGCCCCTTTGCCGATTTGCTTCCCTATTGTCTATGTTTGCTGGTAATAACAGGGCCAAACATTCCATTAAAATGACAGTTCCTTGCCTTAGGCATGAGCCCCCGCCACGCCCATTAACTTACCTCCTTGTTGCCGGACATGCCGCTGACATAAACTTTGAGAACCATTTTTGCAGTCAATTTGTTGCTTCAAGCACTTTATTCGCGAAAATAAATCTGCTGCTGGCTACTTTCACGGCGATTAAAAATATTTTTAGATATTTTCCTTCTTTCTTCCGTCGCTCCTGGCCCTACGTAATGTTAAGCACTATATAAAAGGCACACGCACTGGCAAGGTTGCTGTGGTTAGGATGATGATTAAAAAAACTGCGAAGACGCGGATAAAAAGGTGCCGTGGAATCAATTAAAGAAAATATTTAATATTTCCCAAGAGTGGAAATTATTTTAGGGTTGTTGATATATATCAATATATCGATATTTTTCTAAAGATGATATCGTGTTTTTTTGTTTGCCCAAATATCGAAATTGCGATATTTTCATTTGATATTTTTTATAAATTTACCCCAAGTTGCAAGAGGAAATCAAAGGGGAAAAAAATTATTGTCGATTAGCAAATTACTTTATTTAATTTAATTATTTAACTTATAAAAAACATTTTTTTTTTAAATTGTGTGTCTATATGGATAATAAAAAAATTAAGACATGTGTATTTCACAATTAATTTATAATAATAAGTGTTACGGAACTGCATTCTTTGGGCAAGGCCGGGCTAGCTCAGGTCCCAGGGCGGGTTTC
>JAEIHY010017709.1:0-37141 GCA_018904565.1 Drosophila tsacasi | reverse complement strand
TCCCTCTCTTATTATAAATATAAAATGATTGCACGGCTGGAGCGGCAGAAAACTTGTATACATAAAGAGATAATTTTCCGCTTTTCCTTATATTTCCAACAATAATACTCGATTTATGACACCTCCCCGTATACAACATACTTATGCCTTGATCTTAAATTAATCTTCGTGACAATCCCTATAGAGACTCATCCCCACATCATCTCGCATCGCATCGCATCTCGCATCTGGGATCTTAACAACGGAATATATAAAACTCCATTCATATCGCGCCCACTTTATCGGCGGCATTTAAAGCTGCAGTATTATATTTATTCCGGCAATGATGCGGAAGCTTCCCGAGCGAAACTCATGCTTATTATGACACACAGCGGCGGCAGTAATAATAATTATTATAGCACGAAGATCGGCACACTTTGCCCGGGGGGAGTAGTACTCGTAAATAAGTCACAAAAATAAAGAAAAGAACAGTGGAATATGTATCTCTGGACTGAGCTATAGCTACATATATTGTTTTGACACAATGGGAGGGCATATAAAAACAAAGCCGTAGGGCAGGGGGTTTATTTTTTTACTGGCACCTTTTGTTTTGAGACTTATTTTAGTATTTTCTTGTAAATATATTTTTGTGACACTTGTTCTCATTTTATATCTTTGTTTATAGAAATTCCCAAGTGGTTTTTCTTATTGCAGTTTCAGAAATTTGATATTTTTCACAAGTATTAATTACTGAGTATGATATTGGGTAATTGTAGATTTTCAAATTGATGTGAATTTTATTTATTTTTTTTCCTAATCAAATAATTTTGTAGAATGTTGTCCCATTTGTTTCCCATAAATAAAGAAATAAATTCCATATTTGAATGATATTTCATTAAAAATCAAACTTGTTATCGTTTTTTGACACTTCTTAATAATTCCCAAATTGTTATTTTTGGTGAGCTTTAAGATAACGTTAATTTCCTGGTAAATACATTATTCACAATGATTTCAAGTACTTTAAACTTCCATTTCGAACACAATTGATAATATTTTCGCAATACATTGACACTCTGTTCCTAGTTGATTTGTAAACTCCCCCCTGTGATGAAATCGACGTACGCCCCTGCAATAAATCGCAATTTGATCACTCGCGTGAGACGTGTGTGTGTGTGAGGAGGCTTCTATGCCTGTGTTCTTTTCATTTCGCCACGCAAAGTTTTACGCGCGCGTTTGAATTAAAGTCATTGACATTCGCGAAAAAAGAGGAAAATAAAGCAAACACACGCGAAAAGCACTGGCCATATTCAAATATTATTGTTATTATTGGGTTTCCTTTTCCTTTGGGCTTTCCACACACACACACACTGCACACCTTTGCCGCCCACTCTGCGCTCTCTATGCCTCTCGCTGCCACTGCACTCTCTCTCCCGCATGGGAATTCAAGGTCAGTCAACTTCAACTTCGCGTGGACAAATGTCAATGGCATTTCACTTTGTTTTGGTTTCGCCGTTGCCCTTTCTTATTCCGCACTGACTTTCCTTCTCTGCTTTCAGCTTTCTGCGGCTTATCAGTCAGAGCCTCGTCTGGAATGTGACTCAATTGGGGCCAAAAGCAGGAATTACTCACGGAAAAATCACAGAAAACCCGAAAAAACAGAACACAGAACGTTCGCACAGTCACAAAGTTGCCGAAATACTAAGCACACATTTTTTGAATGCAATTGGGTTTAAAAAACGCACAACAACAGAGCACAACAACAATGGCGGGCGGAGCTTCGTTCTCCCAAAAAGCCAAAGAAGCTTTGCTCCCGCACTCTCTCTCTGTGTGCCTTGTCGCCTCCAGTTTTTGTTTACCGGCTTCAAAGGTGAGAGAGAGCTCCCGTCTGAATATGTGTGTGTGTGTTATCACATTGTGCACCTTGTATGCAGTATCTGTGTGAGAGGAGCCTGTGCGGGGGAGACTTTGGAGAACAATATAGAAATGAAACGCAATCATAACTATGTGAAATTGCAAAGAGCTGCGACGTCATCGTCCAAAAGCATTTCAAAGCAGTTCGTTGATCTCCGAAAAAGAGAGAATCCGAGACGGAGGGAGAGAGCTTTTGTACAATTTTTGAAATTGGAAGGAAGCTTGTTTTCGTAAATGTATCTGTGTGTGCGACCAGGAAAAGTTGCTCCCGAGCACGAATTTCGGGGTGAAGGCACTCCGAAAAATATCAGTCAAATGATAAAGTAAACAGAGCAACAACAACGAGGGCAACGGTAGCCGCTATAACAACCACAACCAAAAGATCGCAGCGCGTGCAACGGCGAAAATGTCCAAAACGTGTCTATCTCTCTATCTCACCGCCCCGCCTCCCCTTTTTGTTCCCATGTTTCTCGCTCGCTGCGAATGTATCTCTATCTCTTGAATTTTTGGCGGGCTTTGGCCCACAGATTCATCCAAAAAGTGATAGCATCAGGTAAGGTCCGGGCAAGATAAAGCTGCTGCAGCTGTTGCCCAGACAGCGCCTGACAAAAAGGGGGTTTGTCAACAACAGTGACCTTTATATAATTATTATATTAAAGGGGATTGAGGTATAAGAAGCAAAGTTTTATAATAATAGTGTCACAGGAAAATAGAGGATTTTTCTAGTGATTTTTTTTTGGTTAAAGATTTTATGTTTATCCGAAAAGTGAATATTATTTGAATGTCTTAATTTTTTACAGACTGCTGCTGATAAGGTAATATTATTAATTATTGATTAATAATTATTGATTTTTTATTTATTTATCCTTAATTCCCTAATATAAAAACCGTATATAAATATATAAGCTATTTCCCCAGTTCTCATTTACATATACAAAAGGCATAAATTGATTGTTTATCATTTTGTTTTTTTAATTTAACAAAAAATTTCTTCGTATTTTAAGAATTAATCACTTTAAATATTTTATATTTTGAATTCTACCATAAAATCCTAAACATTCTTCTTATTAGTGTCGTTTGCTGGCAAATTTAAACAAACTATGTATAGCTATGTATTTCTATCCAAGAAGCTTCCGAAAATAGCAATCTTTCAGCGATAATGATAATGATAAAGATCGCGAGTTCGAATCTCGCCGGGTCCTTTCCGTTGGAATATATCTTTTTTTATTCTTCTCTTATTTCCCCCCCCCCCATTTGTGACAACAAACTAATTGAATTGTGTTTTGCTTAGTGAATAATAACATTTTCATTGCGGGGTCGGGCATCAATTGGATTAGGGCGCGAAATGAGCTGCGTTCGATCCCTGTGTTGGTTTTTCTCATTAGGGAAAAACTAACACGACACGAAAAGCATTTAATTCAATTTGTTTATTATGTGCGGAACACTCATGTGAGAAGGGCTGGTTGTAGCCTTTAATTGCATTTTATTGCCCACTCAACACCACGACATATGATGGCTTGTTTCGTTTTGGCCCGCTTGGATTACAAAATAAAATTATGTATTTGTTGGCCGTGTGCCGCCGCCGCATCTTATTTAAAAAGCCATTTGTTGGTATTTGTCTTTTTTCGTGTTTGGCTTTTTTGGGGTTTTTGGTTAGCCGTTGAAATGATGTTCGGCAAAGCGTGGCGGCGCTTGGCTCGAAAATAATTTGCATACTAAAGTGCTTAGGCTACCTGAAACCAATAAAAGAAATACGGCAATAACAACAATAATAATTATAAAGCCGCCTAAAACAACATAAAGCCGCTGGCCAGGTCGGGTCGGGTCGGGGGCTATTGAAACATAAATAAATTTATGTAAATTAAATAAAAATATTAATTAAATTGTGCTGAGCGGCGGCGGGGGCCAAATTACGTCAGCCAGCAGCAACTCTTCTTCTCTTCTGGGGGTTCCTGCACACCTCTTGGTGGGTCCCCCCCCCCCCCCCTTCGCGAATTCTTTTAAGCTCTTTTCTGGCTGAGCTTTTAATTGCTTTTTAATTGGAACGTGTTTTTGGCTTTATTCAGCACTCAGAGAAAATATGACGGATACTCTGCTATTATTATATTAAAATTTTGTAAGTCAAAGATTACAGCGAACTTCTTAGAACGGCCTGTGACTTTACAAAGGCAATTTGCGCACAATATAATTTAATCTAATTTTCTTATACTCATTTTGTTATCCCTATTTTAGAGTTGAGTTTATTATTTAGAGGTTAGTATTTAACTAGATATATTTGTCATGCAATATATTATTCTACTTAATAAAAATACAAATGCTATTCAAATATTAGTTGTGTATTGCCTGACTAGTTTATGGATAAAATCTTCTAAATATTTGATTATTTTTACTGTGTTTTATTTTATTATTGTATTACAAATATTTAATTTCTTTCAGTGAAGTAAAAAAAAGTCGGGGGAAAAAAGAAGACCAACTGAAAATGCGGGGAACTGCATGGAAATTACATTGGGGAATTTCGTTGGCTTGTGCTTTTATTTTGTAATTGATCATTTGGTATTCCGGACAGACCAGTGGAGCTGAGACTGGCCAAGTCCATCAGCTCAGTCATTCCCAGGGTGTTTTAACAACTTGTATTGCTTTTCGCAGTTAACAGCGTTTCGGTTTTATTACAATATTATTATTAGTTTCGTTTGATGAGTTTA
Source organism: Drosophila tsacasi (assembly GCA_018904565.1). Taxonomy (NCBI): domain Eukaryota; kingdom Metazoa; phylum Arthropoda; class Insecta; order Diptera; family Drosophilidae; genus Drosophila; species Drosophila tsacasi. The sequence goes on along the minus strand of JAEIHY010017709.1, from coordinate 32,549 downwards.
TGCAGAGGGATCTGGGTCCGTAATTAAGTTGCATACGGGTGGTTTTGGTGGGTTTTGATCTATATTATATATTTATATCTAATTAAAAACTTACCGTTCGAACCACTTGGTTTAGTATAGCCGCCTTGTCCGGTTTCGTTGAGGTCATATCCCCGCGCTTGTTCAGCGTCAATATCTCCGACAACTGCTCGATGTAGCCATTCTCCGCCTCGCGACGCCGCTTTTCATTGTTGCATTTGTTGATTTGTGATTGAGGCTGCAATAATTAAAATTAGCAACATTTTATTCGCTATTTATGATGATATATGTATGAGCTCTCAATTTGGCTTTGATTAAGGTTGTGTTTCAGCATGCCTAATGTTCAATCTGCATATTTTGGCTTGTTTTATCTTTATGGAAATGGTGATGCTCATTTTGCTAGTTTGCTTACTTAATCAATGCTAAGTTATTGTTTTTAATTTATTAAGAAACCATAAAATTGGTTATTATTTGATTAATGATTAAGTCGAAAGTTTTTTTAACCCTCATTATCAATAGGAATATCAGAATACAGTGAAGGAGTAATTTCCGACCCTATAAATCATATATATTCTTGATCAGCATCGACAGCCGAGTCGATCTAGCCGTGTCTGTTAGAATACAAAAATGTACGAATTGTTTTCAATATTTTTAAGGGGCTAAATTGCTAAAATTGTAAAAAAATATGGGAAAAAAATAATTTGTAACTTTGACTTTGACTTTTAAAAAAGTCACCTTATATAAAACTTCAACAAAACAAAACATCAAATTAATCGATAATAAATCGATATTATCATTAGTTTGATTATGTAAGAAATATTGTGCAATCAATTTCGAAAAATTCAATTGAAACTTTAAATTAAATAAATTTCTTTCAAGTAAAGCAATATTTTCGATAGGTTAATAATATGGAAACTAGAAATTTTATTAAAAAACTATTTAAAGTGAATTTGAACTAAATATATTTCATTGCATACTTTTTCAGGCACTTCTCTATACTTTATTTCTCGATTTGAAGTTCAATTACTTCAATTGATTGATTCATTCAATGCTCAATTTATTCAATATATTTAAGTGAGTTATCTTCAACAACTTGCCAGCTAGATACTCACCAGATTGACCTTTGAATCCGTCTTGCGGCGTATCTTCCGGCCGGACGTCGCTGAGTTGGCAGAGTTGGCTGAGATCGGCGATGCCACCGCATTCATAATGGCCGATCGCTGCAGCGCGGCTGCAATGTTCACAGTTTGTGCGGCAGCGGCCGCTGCCTTGTTGTGAATCGAATGGTGTTGTTGCTGGAGCGACCCGAGGTTGCCCAGTTGCTGCTGCTGCTGGTGTTGGTGTTGGTGTTGCTGCTGCTGCTGATGTTGCTGGTAGGCCAGTTGTTGCTGTTGCTGCTGCTGCTGGAGGGCCGTAAGTGCCGCTGCTGTCGTGGCGCCTGCCACTCCCCCAGCACCAGCCCCGCCGCCTCCGCTCGCTGCCGTCGCGCGCTGCAGCGGATGCGTGCCGGGCGCCAGTCCGTGATGCAGTCCGCCGCTCAGCAAGTGGTTGCCAACGCCGCCGGCGGCCGATGACAAAGTAACGGCTGCTGTGGCAGCGGCCGGCGATGAACGCGGCAGATTGCAGACCGATATGTTGCCGCTGTTGTTGTACTTGCTGTTGCTGTTGCCACTGCTGCTGTGGCTGCCCCCGCTGCTGGTGCTGCCGCCGCTGCTGCTGCTGCTGCTACCACTGCTGTTGTTGTTGCTGCCGAGGTGGCTGATGTTGCTGCTGCCGCTACCACCAGTGCTGCTGGTTGAGGTCGCTGTATTTGATGTCCCTGAGGCCCAATGATCTGGTAAGTCACTTGGGCTAAGCCTGTAAAAGTTAAAAATTAATTGGGAATTAGTAAAATGTTTAAAGAGATTTTATAAGATTTAATTTATAATTGTAAACTGGAATATGTCTAGCAGATGCATGAGTCTTTTTTAAGAAAGATTTTCAGTAGAGCTTATTTAGAGCCGCGATGCCTAAAGGCCTGCCTTGCAAGTAAACAAATTCTTATTTAAAATAATACTTATAAATAAGTAGAAGTTATATATTTAAAAATATATATAAAATACCAAACATTTTACTAGAAAGGAAAAGTTAAAATTTGTCTACATATATACACGAAATTCGTTCCTCTATGGCCTTGGCTTTGGGCTTTGTGGCTTGGCCTTGTGGGCTTATCAGAATGCAAAATTCCTTGTTTTTTTTCCTTCTCGGTTTTTCTAGATATTTCAGTCTCATTCTTTTGGTTAATGTGCTGCCTCAATTACACTTTATTGCCTAATTAATTTGCATTTCAGCCGAGCAGGGAAGGCAGCGAAAACAATTAGCTGTTTTGTGTGGTTTGGCTTGAGGTTGTAGCTAAGCTTTTGCGGTTGGTGTTGTGTCTTGAGCTAACGATTTATTTATTCTGATAAAATAAGTATGTAATTGCGCATTAAGAAGACTCTTTAGTTATAAGATATATACACGCTTTAATATATTTAAGACAATATACATTCGCTTATTTATTTAACTAATATCTAACAGGAATGTAATAAACGCTTCTGTTAGTCTCCTTCAAAATATATATTAAAAAATCCTCTAACATTTAATGTAAAATTTTAATAGTTAACTTCTGTATACACCATTTCCCAGCTAATTCGTCTTGTTAGTCTTGAGGTTTCACCTGCCAAAGCTCAACTATTTTCCCAAGCCGCATTCCTGTTACCTTTCCCCTTGGAATTTTTTCTGTGGAATGTGACATCTTCATTTTGTACTCTTAAAACCAACCACTTCAAAGGATGTTTGGATGATATATCTCACTCTGTTTCCCTGTAGCCGCACAAACTTAATCATTTGTTAGTCCGGGATTTTGGGAGGTATTCCGGGAAGGTGGCGGTGACCCCCGACTTCTGGTGGGTTGCCAGCGCAACGTGAGTCAAATTAATGTTGTCAGCTTTCGGGGCAACGCTGCGAATCCCGGAGCCGGTTTAGAACCCAGACTTCAAGTGGTCATCATGGCCATTATTCTTGTTGTTACTGTTGCCCATCTAGTTCTTTTTTTATTTTGGGTTTCTTTCATGTCAGTTTTCATTTGGTTACGTGATTAATTGTTTACTTTATTTGTGCCTAAAGTGCGGAATAAATTTTACTTTTTGTCGTTTTGAGTGACACTCGAGGCGGCGGCGTTACCTTTTTCCCAGGTAACGGAAATATGTTTAATCACAGAGAACAAGTGGGTTCATCAATTCGCTTTGCATTTAACTATATTATTGTTGTAGCTCTTTTTTATTGCAGATGCAGATGCAGTCTCCGCCGGGACTCACTCAACCAGTTGAGCGTGAAACGGATTCCCAGCTGTGGAGCACCTTTAGCTCAAGCTGAGGACCACCCGGTGTAGCAACCGCTTCTTATTCTTCCACTTTTTTAATTACATTATATGCATAATGAAGAGGGAGAGCCCCAGAGATTGGGGGAAGGGGGCCAGAGAACTGCAGAAAATAATTACAGGCAACTGGACACGATGGGGAGATGTAATCAGCGCAGAAAAGCAAAAAAAAAATAATAAAAGACAAGAAGGAACCAATTTGTGGTATACCCTAGCGAAGCAAGTTCTATTTGCTATTTAAGATATCAAATTTAATGAATATATTTTATTATTTAAGGGATAATTATGGTCTTGTATTAGTTACGGGGTCACAAGTGGATATTGATGTTAGTTGTTCTTTGGAATTTAAGCTTATCAACCTGACTACGAATTTTCCTTCGTAATTATCTCGTACAATATCTTAAGAGTCTTAATCTTCAAACTGTTTACGTACTTTTCCACCAACATTTCCCTAGATGTTGGACCAAGAAAATATATATCTCCTGTAAGAGTATTTAAAGTAGATCAAGTAGGAAGTCAGGAAGTTGGCTGAGCCCGCCAGTTGGCCAAAATGTAAATGCAATGGGCGCTAAAATGACTGACGTATACCAAGTCGCAACTCCTCTGCTCTGGCCCCTAGATTTCCCCTTCTCTCCCACTCGCTTCTTGACAAGCGCAATAATTGTGCGAATTCTTTTCGCTGCTGCTGCTGGTGCTGCCTCTTTTTGTTGCTGGTTATTTTGACAGGGCGACACTTAAATGTGGCAGCCCGCTATGAACATAATCATCCTCATCTCTGCCACATTCCCGCACTATTCTCTATTCGGCTATTCGCCGTTCCACAGGGCGTATGATTGACGCGCTTAATTAAGGCAGCCAGAAAAGAGGGAAACAGAAGCGAATAGCGTAAATTAATTAAATTACAATTAATGCAGTAAGCCAGTTGACTTATGTGCGCTTTGGCTTTGTTTGTTTTTTTATTTTTAGTAAATATACCCTTTGTTTGGGGAGTAACAAAGGGAGTAACAGGGTGACACAGGAATTGCTATGGATTTAAAGTCAATTTAAAATGAGTTTAGATAAATATATTTATAAATATTATGTATTTCAGGTATGAAGATTTCTTTTGAATATTCAATTTAAGAACGTTTTAATTTAAATTCAAGAAAGCAAAACTTTTCTTAAATTATTATAATTATATAATTGTGAAATAAAAGCAAGTTTGATCATCGCAGTTGCCGAAATTTCACAAAATCTATACATCAACCTGTCAGCAAACCTGCTTCCCCGAATGTTCTGGTAACAGCTTCCCTCCTTTCTACTCTTTGATGATGAATTTACATTCTGATGGTGGCTTAAACCCACTGGCAAGGTCTTTTCACTTCGCATGAATCAGATCTTGGCACAAGACGAATCAAAGTATAGAGAAAACAAATTACTCATTATATTTAATGTTGATTATTATGTCAAGCGTTGCTTTGGAATTTGGCTTTAGCTTTTTCGAGCTTTTATTTTTCCACCTATGCGAGAGTCGAGCTTAGACAAATTGAGTCACGACTCACGTGATGATGATGATTATAATGTAGTGTGTGTGCTATGCAACATCACTCATACGCACTGTTTGCCAGGAAAGAGAGTAAGTGAAAGAGGGACAGGGGGGCTAGCGAGCAGAGTAAATGAACCTCAGGGGCAAAGCTCAAAGATTTATTTAGATTTTTGGGTGTTTTGGAAGGTATACGTGACGCTCAGCTTGTCGCCGCAAACTTGGAATTTGGAATTCAAAGAGGATTATGCTAAAATTGTATAAAAAAAAGGAAAATCAAGTATAAACTGCTATGTAAACAATAGAATTTGCTGGGATAAGCCATAAATAAAATCAACTTAGTTTGTACATGGTAAATTAACATTTAAAAAAGTATTAATCGCTTTCAAATAAATTATAAGCAATGAATTTCCTGAAAATTTTAATAAAATACATATTTATGGTTTTTATTTATCTGTTTCCAATATAAATTGAAATTTTCAGAGTTTCTCTCTAAAATATTTAAATTTCAGAACATTTTCAGGGAAGCTTTCTGCTTGAAAGTATTTAAATTTCTCCTTAGTGATTCACTTCCGCAAATTCCGCATCAATCTGGAATTGATATCACCCTCAACAACAAATACATTTTGTAAATATTTATTGTCAACTTGTTTGTGTTTGTGTCAGCTTCGGAGTTTCTATGGAATTTGAATGACAAGTTGCACAGAAATGCTGATTCATTCTGACTAAACGAAGATATGCGGGCTATTTTATGTAAGGTCACCTTACTCAGGGGATTCCCAAATATGTTAAAGGTAAATGTGAAATAGCTGAAGTTTAAACGTCACACTCAGAGGCAAGGAAATCTGGAGAAGCTATATTACTTATAAAAAGTATATACAACATAACAAGAACCCATGACATATTCACCATTTATAATATAATATGGAACATTATACAACATTTAAAAATAATATTATAATAAAAATGGATATTTTAAGAGTTTTGTGAAGTTAAGCAGAAGATTTTGAAATTAGTTTAATCCATATTATTCAACTCTTAGGCAAAGAATTATAAGTGGATTAGGTAGCCAATATATTGAGCGTAACTCAACTTAACTGGAAAAAAATATATTTATCGATCAAATCAATAAATTCATATAACTATATGTTACTATCGATTAAACCGTTTATTTAATATTCTTTAAAATGAATCTCAGACATCTGGTTTTACGTAGAGGTTATATAACTAATAAATCCAGGGAAACTTACATAATAAAATTTAAAATTTACACAGTTTTATCGAAAACATCGATAGGTTTTTTTCTTTAATATTAAGTGTTATTTTCTACTTATGTTTCTATTTGTTTTCGGCTACTCTTTAATTTAGCTAATTTGGTATCATTTAGTTACGTTTTTTATTTAGATAAGCGTTTGAAATCATCAGGAAGGTATGTACATCGATATGTATATCGATATTATCGAAATATCCTTTATTATATCTATTATTATTAGCAATCGATTTTTTGTCACAATCTTCAAAATAATCCAAATATGTACATGCTAATTGGGAATGATCATTCAGTTATAAAGCTGTTATGCCTAAAATTAACCCATGCTAACCCACCACCACACCTAGTCCACTTAGTTCAAGCTTCTATTAATTTGGACACTCGTGTGAGCTTTTGTCGTCGGTCTGAGACCTGACATTCGCCATAATCGGAGGAGACCTGTGCACTTGTCTAAGCTGAGCTAAAGTCTAGTCTCGTCTAGCTGACACTTCTCGATCCCTACCTCCCCGCCCCCCGGCACACCCCATTTGCTCAGCTGGTGCTTTTGTGTTCTCTCTGAATTTCTGTGTGTGGGTAAGCCTGCATTTTTATTTTAGCAAACTAATTGTGTGAATAAAACATATGTTCGGTTTGGGTCTCCGCTCTGCGAGAGAGACAGGGAGAGAGAAATACAGTGCCTCTCACTTGCTCTGGCGGCTTTTGTGGGTCGCTCTCGGCTACAGTCATTGCTACAAATAATAAAGTGGGTCATGGATGAAAGAAAAAGCGTTTTATAAAGTGGGTCATGAATTTTGTTTCACTCACGTTCAAGTGTATTTCGATTGCCGCTCGCCCAGTTGTTGTTTTTATTGCGGCGATTTTTTATATATTTTTTTCTATATATACTTTGTTGCAAAAAATAAAAATAAAAACGCAGCATAGTCAAAGCTGAAATAAATGGTATGATTCAGGTTTTTGTTTTGCCCGCTGTCTATTTTCGATGCGGGAAGCGTTTTTTTTATATCCATATTTTTGATCTTGAATATTAAGCTATGGGGACATAATTTAAATGACCAATTAAAAAAATATTTTATTATTTGTGTATTTCTATAAACTTTCCTATAGTTATTGTATTATTCTTTAATTTTTATAAACTTTCTTGTAGTTAATCTTTGGCTAATTATTTTCTTCAACTTCATGAATCAGTTTCAATGGGGCGGCAAGTTAATTAATTGACATTGATTTATGTGACACACACTTAAACTCATTTTTATTTATTTTTTTATGATGTCTTTTGTGCATTGTGTGCGTTTAGCCACTTTAATTGGCCCATCAAAGAGCCACACGAGAGAGCCTCGTGCCATCTGCTGCTACACTTTCACTGACTAATTGCCAACTCAGGCATTGACAGTTTTCACTTTCCATTCGACGCCATCAAAATAACACTGCAGTAAAACGGCTAAATAACTTTGAGAAAGGCGAACCAATTTGTGTAATAAAAATAGTTGACAAATTAAATGCTTTTAAAAAATTATAGGGGTGTGGAAGAATTTTTAGATAGTCGTTTAATAGCTTGTAAATATTCAGTGAGCAAGTGAAACGTTGTTTAAAATTATATAAATTAATTGGAGTGATTAATTACTTTGTGATTAAACGATTCTTCTTACTATTCATTTCCAGAATTGATAGATTAATAGATTTCCTTGAATGTCTAATCTATATATCCAATGTATATTCCCAATCAAAACTTATTATCATCAAATTACCAAACCTATAATAATCAATTTTCTCCACTTTGGAAACCGTTCTTTAGACCATGTTTTGCTATTACTCCACATTAATTTAAGCATATAAGAATACCTGCAATTATCTTGTTGCTGTAATAGTCTTGCCTCAAATTGCGACCATTTGAAAGCCATTTCGCTGTGTCTGCAATCATGGCGCTTGATTGGTTCAGCACTTCACTTCCCATGCAATTTTCTATATACCGGGGAGCTATTATATCAGAACGGTAACGGAATGATTCAATAGACAGTAACTACTGCAATCTATGGATGATAACATCTAATGAGCGACCGGTGGCCTTCCCAGCTACCCCCTGCACCACCCACCAACCTTGTACAATTGCGATCAAAATAAAATAATTCGTTATTAAAAAAAGAGAAAGATATTGATTTTATTTATTTTTGATTGAAGGCTGAAAAATGATCTTGGTAAGTAAATATTTTTGTTTTATTCTAAATATTTTATATTTGAGATATGGTTGTTAGAACCAGTTGAGAATTATATGCACACACGTGTAAGATTTGCTAATTTCTAAATTTAGTTAAGACTTTATATACATTTTTTAATTCGAACTAATTGTACAATATTTAAGGTTAAATCGAATCCTGTTAAGTGTTTAAAACAGCTCTAGACCTATTATTATGAACTCAGCTGTTGACCAGAAGTCTCTCCCTCTCTCTCTCTCCTTCCGGCACATTTCGCTTCCCCACTCTTGCTCTCCCTGTCGCTCTCTTTCCGTATGTTACACCTGCTGACGGACTGAATGCACTTTATTCATTTTGTTGTTGTTGTTGTTGTTGTTGTGGTTCCGTCTATGTCGGCGAAATAATGTCAGTGGGTCAGAGTCGATTTAGCATTTTGCAGTTGTTGTTCTCTCGGTTTCTATATAGAAATATACATGTATAAGGTGTGTGTGTGACTTAAGGTTAGCTCATAAGCAGCTGAAACAGCTGTTTAAGCCACAACTGCCATACGGTTCGGGTTAAACTGAGAAAAAGCTTTAGTTTACTCTCTGAGTGCAGTTATAACTAGGCTAAGGCTAATGCCACACACTTGGAATGATCTATTTTGAAGGCAGAAACTACTGGGGAAATAGTAAAATAATTCTTAATAATTCCTAATAATTCTGTTATTCGAGAGATACAAAATGTATATAGAAAAATAAAGAAATTTACAAATTATATACTAATTATTTACGAATGATATACATAGAGACAAAATTGTATATAAATTTAATATACAAAAAAAATTGTCTTCAAAGTTTCCAAATTTATTATTTCATATTGATTTATGGTAGATATATTCATGTATAGTAAATTATAGATTTTTATTTCAATTTAATTTTCCAGCCATCGTTTATATATAAAATTATTTTTATTTTCTTAGGAAACAAGTCTTCAAAATAAACCAAAATATGTTTCGAATTCGGGTGTGTTTTCTGGCGGCCTGGTCAAGTGCATTGCTGCACGTGCTGACATATCCAACAAATATGCATATAGACGATGCCCCATTCGAATAATCCACGCATTTGTATGCAAACGTTTGGATTGCTGGAGGTAAAACCTTTTATGCATGATTTTTTTGGAATTATCCAAGAAAATATATGGTTGCATAAATAAGGTGGGGTTTACAAGAGAGAATACACAGTTTACAAGTCGGAGAACTACAAAGAAAAATGTTAAAAAATACTATGGCTAAAGAAAACCTTTATGAAAGTTCTATTATATTAAAATAAATTACTTTTATCTAGTTATCATATAATTTTTCTTGCTGATTATATTTCGATTATAGTTATAAAGTTATTAAACAAAACTAAAATACTTTCATAATTATAAATTAGTAACTGATTAAATTTCAATCCATAGGACATTACCTTACATTTTTTTGCCTCTTTAAGGACTATTTATTTTTGATTTTGATTTGATACTGATTTCTCTGTTAAAACCCTGACAAACCCAACTAACTACACGCCCAATTTTCGTTTTAATCACCCGTCAGATTGACTTGTTCGACTTGTGGATGTGTCAAGTACTATAATTTAATTTAAAAACCTTCGACTCTCCTACAACTGCGTAACGCACTGTACAATCAAACGTGCGTGTGAGTGCAATTGTGTTTAATCTTTGAGCAATCTCTCAAGTTGATTTCCTCTACCTTGCTCGGGCCTGTCTTGGCTGCGTTTCAATGAAACCTCTGCTGCCGGCAACGCAAAATTTAATTTATGAGTAAATAAAATTTATAAAGCTAACCTTCACACTGCCGCTGCTGCTGTGCTTGTTTTCTCAACTTTTTTTGCTCGCCTGGCGCACTTTGCATTTTGTTTACATGTCGCAGGCAACAGTTTTTAGCGACGACGGAGACTAAGGCGACCCGTAACCGTGATGTTTTCTTGATACAGCCCAGACTTTTTCGCATATAGAATTTCATTTATTGCGTGCGCTTTCGATTCACGTGCATTACTCACCTGTAATCAGAGAGAGAAAGAGTGAATTAATTAAGGGTTGATTCAGCCGAGATAAGTTCTAGATTAAGGGCTACTTTTTACTGATTTTTATTAATATTTATAAAATGATGATTATAAATAATACAACAAATAAAATATAAACCAAAACAGAGAAGGGTTAGATAACTCATCAAACGTTCAATTAATAAATTTCAATAATTTTTAAATTATATTTTAAGTGATATAAGTAAGACGTTAATTTTTTCTTAAATATAGTGTGCATCCAACATCACTCATACGCACTGTATACCAGGAAAGAGAGTAAGTAAAAGAGAATGCAGATTAAAAGAACCTTTGGAAACATATTAATCTTAATTTAAATATTTACAAATTCCCCCCTTTCAATTTGTTATTTTATTTTCCAATTACTTGACCAATATTGTATTACATTCTTTTTGCAGAATTACCCTTTCCTCGGATTATGTTGTCTGGTAAGCAAAAGATTCCATTACAATTCCATTCGGTAGGCCTAGTCTTGGTTAAGGACCTAAATCTGGACCTGGGTCTGGGGCTCGGGCCCCCGTGGGCTTTTGTCCTTTGGCTGATGGGGCGCTTGTGATTTTTCTACCGGATTACAATTGTTTACACACACGACTGAACATTGTCACAGTTTCCACGACGGCGACGGCTGCAATTGTTCCACGACCCACCTCCCACTCCTTCCGCTTTTTCCACTTTTCCGACCTAGCCCCGGCATTGTAGCCATGGCATATCCTTTTAAGCCCCCCACTCCCTCTCCATGTGCCCACACGTGTAATTGTGCGTCTTCATGTGACAAACTCTGGCAACTCTGACGTTGCCTTCGCCTGTTGTTTGCACAAAAGTATAAGTTTACAGCGACGAACGAGAAAAAATGCAATAATCGAGGAGCATGCGACTAGGAGATACCTATTACACTTTTTGGGAGGAGGAAACATTGGAATGATTGGTAGGAATATTGTATTGTATCAAAAATATCATCTAGTTATGCGTATTTGAGATGCTAATATCGAAAAGTATCGTTTAATGTCAAAAATATCGATAATTTAAAACGAGAACAGTTTTACATATCACTTAAATTAAATCAGTAAAATTATTGGTAGTATCAATATCGATAGAAAAGTTTAATTTATTTTTTGGAATATCGAATTACGAATTACGCATAAGACTATTGTTTCTGTGGAAGTTATCGAATTTATCGATATGCCAATATTTTCTATGCATCTAAAACCTGCATTTAAAAGTACTTTCTTGTCTTGGAAAATATGCTTAGATAATCAATGAAACTTATTTGTTCCCCTGAAACTCCAGCTCAGACTCCATGTCACCCTCTGTGCGCTTCCACGATGTCACCTTGTCAAATACGGAGTGTCTGGCTCATAGGTTCTCCTGTTTAAACGGTCGGATGGACTTGGCTAGATTAACTTGTTTGCTGCTAATCCCGATCGAACGTTTGCCTCACTCAAATACCTTAGTGTACGAGTGCAGGGTATGGAAAAACTGCTTTGCATATATACGTAGTACGAACTGCTGCCACTTTGTCTAACATTTCACTCTATATGCTATATATGCCACACCCCCGAGCCCCCTACCACCGCCCACCGCAATTGCCCGGCTTTTTGTATGCTTTTCACTTTACATTGCCAGTCAGCAAGCATTTTATTCCATTTTTCCTCTGCTTTTTTATTTTGCCCCATTCTGTTCTCTTTCGTCTCGGTATTTTTCCAGAGTTTTTCCAATTTTCCGCTCATGCGGCTTCCTGCTGTGTCTGTTTGTCTTGCTGACCGATAATAGTGAGCGGGAACTTTCAGGGGGCAGGAGGAGAACAAGAACTCGAACTCCCATATTATCAGCTGAGCCATGGCTTTATCCACATATAGAATCTGGTATTGGTTTCACAGTTTCTGACATTTGTTTGACTTGATGGCTGTGGCAGGTGCAATAAGTCCGGTTATTGAAGAGCCATCACATTGTGGCAGGTATTCTATTTGCTCGCAAGGAGGAGTTCCGTTCCCGCAGTGGTTGAAACATTTTGAAACTATGAATTGAATCGGACAACACGGCTGGGGGATTTTTGAGGCAATTACTTGCAAGTGGAAAAAGAGTAATGAGAGCATCATGGTGCAGCAGAGGCATAAAGTTAGTTGGGTGTAAATATAAGAGTCCTGTTTAAATTGATTTAAGCACTTGAGGGTTATATTTAATATTCTTTAAGTAATAGCAAGTTGATAGAATATATTATACATTTAATATCCATTCATAGTCTCCACCTCTCACAGCCTCCCCAAAATCCACATTAATTTCAAAGAGCGGGTTTTTTTCGTAAAACTTATTTCACGTCATGTTTAATGTGCAGTATAATTAATTCCGGGCGAGACTTCACCCATAAAAATCACTTCTTTCTCTCAACTTTACTGCAGCGCCGCAGTGAGGAACTGGTGGGCCGTCATTACCATATTCCCTTTTCTGGCCCCCGCTCGCATCCTTAACCCCTTGCTGCCTGTCACAGTTTGACAGGAACTGGCATTGACGCCGTCGCTCAGATTGCATTCGCATTCGCAGGTTTGCCGGTGGTGCCGCTGTTTGTGTTTGTATTTGTATTTGTATTTCATTCTCGTACTCGGTACCCGGTGCCTGTGCTCATGCAAATTTAATTAAATGGATTTTTTGCGCCCGTTCCCTGCTTAATTCATTCCATTTCTGTTTTGTTTGTAAGCTGAGCAGCCAGCAAAGTAATTAAGTTGGACCGAGAAAGAGAGCGAGAGAGCTCTGGATTCTGGCCCACAAGTGCCTCCCAAGTTTCCGCCTTTTTTTTGTAAACACTATCCAAATCTTGGACAAAAGTAAAGTTTTAAATCTTGTATGTCTTATTTTTTTTTGTATTTTTCCTTAAATTTAATTATGATCTGTTTGCCAGCTTTGAGAAGCTGCCCACGCTTTTTATTTGAGTAAAGGTACTGCCCACCTGGCAGAAAGATAGGGAGACTATGGTCTCTTGGACAGGTTTTGAAGCTATTGGTTCATACTAAATATTAATATAAAATAGAAAATTTAAATATATAAAAAAGTATATACATACTTAAATTCTGGGAAGAACCACTGGATTAATTAATGGCAACTTTTTAGAGATTAGATTTCATTTGAAGGGCTTTATATTATTATCGACTAGTTTATTATGAGCTTATAAATTTATTTGTTTATAGTTTAAGTATTTTCTAACAGCTTCAAATAATATAATTACGGCTTTTAATAATACTAAATTTTAAATAATATTTAAAGCCATGTTTCTTTAAATCTTTCTAAGTTTCAAAAAATTAAGTATATTAAATGTTTGTAAAATAAAATGATTAAAATTACACTTTAATTCTTTGATTTTAATTTAATAAAAACCCTTTTTTCTGTAGATTTTTCACTGAAAAAAAAAAGAAATCAAAATTTAACTACAGCCTGTATGTGTTGGCACGTCTGTCGACATTGTCTGTCAATGGTAATTCGATATTGCGCCGGTTTTAAATATTCTCTTTTTGCCACTGCCACTGCCCCTCCTTCATCTGTTTGGGCCTGGTGTGTGCCTGTGAGTGTGCTTTGTGTGTGTAGCTGCCAAATTAATTACAGAGCGCTGCACCAACGCACTGAGAAAAAAAGTGGGAGGAACAGGGCCTGTTGGTCGAAAAGGGGCTGAAGGTGGGCGAGCGGCCGGACGGCGGTGCAAACAAACAGAGCTGCCTGAGATTCTTTTTTATACGATTTAATGCTCTTTAAAAGGGTTCTAAAATTAAAGGAAGGAGCTTGAATGTAAAAAGAAATAATATAATATAATATAATAATAATATTAATTCTTAAGTTAATAGCAAGCCAAGTTTTGGCAAGACAGTTAAGAAATCTCAGGGGTTATTAAAAATACTTAAAATCTGTACTTTGATATTTTTTAAGGCTTTTTTCAAATATTTTATTTCTGTCAATATTAGAATAAAAAAATCATAAGTATCTTCTAGATAAATTAAAAAATATAAACTTCCCTTAAACTTGAATTAGAGTATTTAAACTTCGTCTTCCTTAAGTCAACTACCTTTTTCGTATTTTTTGTTTTTGTCTGTGAAATGCAAAGAGCGCGTCTGAGCTACCACTCCCCCTTAGCCCATCCCCAGCTCTTAACCCTCTACCACACCGCCCTCAGCCCTTTAATACCTTACCCCACCTTAACCCTCTGTGTTCGTTCGGCAGCAGCTTTAAACTGGCTCTTGGCTCCGGCTTTTTGTTTTCAAACTGGATTTACCTGAGACCTAAGGTGAGGCAAGTTGTTGTCTGCTTCGCTTGCCATACTCTTTAGCTGTAGGTTTGTAGGTCTATTACGGTGCTCTCTCTCCTGGCTTTTTGTTGGTGTGGTTCTACCTCCGCTTTTTCAGCCCCCGACGTCCTTTGTTTCGCAGTGAGCCCTTTTGTCTACCGGTTCTAAAGGCCATCGTGATGTCGATCAGACGCCCAACGATTACAATGGCAAGGAGTAAGACCAAGGAGGAGGGACGGAGGAGGAGGAGGCATTGGAGGGTCAGAATCTTGTATGTGGTTCCTGGTTAGCTCAAACATCGATAACTGTGTCACGGGGGTTTTTAGGGAAATCTATACTTGAACTTTTATAATACTCGTGAAAGATCTAAGGGAAAAGCTTACTTGAAATATATATAAGAACATTAAGAAGATTCTTCTTTGTCAATGGTATTACTTTCCTCTTATTTGACTTTATTTGATTAATGTTTAATCATTTTTAATTTAAAAAGAACCAGATTCTAAAGATATTCTTACCTCTACAAAAAATCAAAATTCATTGTAATTTCTACTGACAATATGACATTTGTGTTTCGCTGACGAGCAGCTCAGTTTGGTTTTGATTCGAACCCACCTACAATTCTTAATTTGCTGTAATGCTTTTGGTTATTTTCTTTGTGCTCCCCCCAAACCCTTCCCCTATACCACCCTCTAGTTATCATCATCATCATCATTTCCAATTACAAATGTCTGAACAACGACGCCATCATAATTTCCAGCTCAAGCTTCAACCGTATCGAAAGCTTAGCTTCAGATTCAGAATCAGCCATTTTTACCTTTGTTTTTTTTCTGTTTTGTATATACCCTGTAAGCGAAGGGTGTGTTGTATTCGAACAGTCATTTAATTAAAGGGAATGATTACTCTAAAAATTATGTAAATATCGTTTATTATTATCGATATTATCGAAATTTGTTGCATTAATCGTTTTTTTTTTCTTTATAAATTACCTTTCTAAGGCTGTTGATAAATAAGTACAAAATATTATTTAGTACCTACCAATGCCACAAGGGATATTTGGATCTAATAAGCTGTTATCGACATTATCGAAATGATCAAAATTCACAAATCTTTTGATCTTTTGATATTTTGCTCTGAAGTTATCGAAATTCTGTGCATTAATCGGTATTTTGCGATACATTACTTGTAAAGGATTCCTATTTTATTAATACTTATTGCACAAAACATTCTTACGTATAGATGCATCGATATGCAGACTATCAATATAGTTAATTATAGAGTATATTGATACTGTAATATTAGTACCCGGTATTCCATAGTCGGGGCCACGGCTTACCTTCTTCCTCGATTTCTCTTACGTTCTTATTCCGTACTGTATTCTGTGTTCTTTTGCCTCTCGAATCGTTTCATTCTTGTTCAGAGCGCAACACGAAATTAAATGCGCAGTAAATTACGCAATTTTATGCTTCGTTAAGTTCGCTTTTTCGATTCACCATGGCGTAATGGGGGGGAGAATCAAGGAAAATACGAAGAAAGTAGTCAGAAGAGACAGAGAGAGAAAGAAATAACGCACCGAAAGCAACAAGTTCTGACAGATCCTTTCTTGCTTCTCGTTTTTTATTTTATTTATGTTTTTTTTTTTTGCAAATTCATTACTTGCACTTGAGGGTTGAAAAAAGTTCTCGGCGACACATATAGTGGAGTGTGTATATGTGGTCCTACCCCAATGCAATGTGCAACATGATGCCTTTGGCCTGCGGCAGCTGCAACGAGACTTGCAGGACTTGCATAACAAATCCTCAATTGTGCAACAGACCCTCTCCCTCTCACACTCTTTCTTTATTCGTTCTTTCACTCTCCTGCAATGCTTCTTTAATGAAAAGTTGTCCGTTTTATGCTTTGTGCTTTGGCCTGCGGCAATATTGCGGAAATATGTCACTTCTCTTACACGGAGAGAGGAAAATGGAGGGTTTTCTTTATGGCAGTTTATAAAATATTAAAGTTCATGATGAGTAAATCTTGCAAAAGAAAAACTACTGGAAAGATGTTGAAGAACCTCTTCTACTTCATCAAAATAACGAATCACCCTTTTTTGACCTTCGTAAATATATTTAAATATTTAACTATAATTTTTACTGTATTATATATAATTTCTGATACTTCAAACTAGATTTGTTCATCTCCAAATTGAATATAAAATTATTCCCAGTGCATCTTCGTTGTTATTGCATTCGCTGCTGCTGTTTTTGAAGTTGAAGTTTGCATCTTCATCGCTGCATTTGCGTTAGCCGAGGTTATGTCCGTACGGGAAAGGACCCTCGCACACTCGTTTTCAAAGACACACACTCAAACACACACACACTTTTTCAGTCACATAAAAGCTTGTCACGCATAGTGTAATTCCATGTGACGTAAATGCAAAAATATGTTAAAACTTCAGCAAGATGAATGCTGCTGTGCATTGGAATGAGATCCTGGGCAGATTGATGGGCAGTATAGTATGGTATATGTATGTGTTTAGCAAGGACCCTTGATGTAGTATTGAGCCACAAGCTCAAGAGAGAGCTCAAAAAGGGGTGGCAGCTTGCGAAACTTTATTGTGAAAATGTCAAGGAACTGTCAAGCTGGCACAGAGCTCAATGGGAATGTGAATTATTTGTTAGGCCATATTATTGATGAGCTTAGATGCAAAATAAGTCTCTAAAAAAAAACTACAAATTATTAAAAAAGAAATACATGCTTATTTTATTCAAAAAATAAATCAAAGTTTACGAAAAACCCTAATAAACTCAACCTGAATGCTCTAAATAATCATAAATCTTTGGGTTAATCAGCTGCCGAGCTACACACCGCAAAAACCACAAAAAGCGTATAATATAAAAGTGTAGAAATCACTTCCCATAAAAATAGATGGAACCTAGCCAACACAAAGTCCGAAACCCACTAAAAGCAGCTCCCAAAAAGGAAAAAAAAATACAGAAGAAAAAACCCTGCCACATTCTAACCATTATGCAAATTGGCCGCAGAACGACTTCAACTACATGTTAAAACTTATCGCTGCCATCATCATCGGGCCAGCATTTAGCCAAATAATAAACCTGAGGGGCGGCGTTCGGGAAACGAGCGTGAGAAACATTAAATGCGACTGTGACCCACCAAACAGCAAATGCAACTGTAATTCCTATATAAGCCATAAGGTCGGGCAGAAGAGTTTTCCGCGAACAATGCGAACAATCGTAGAACGCATTTTGCATTTCGCATGCAAATCTGTCAACCTCTGTAATTTCCCGCACTTCCCTCTTGCTCTGACAGCAGTTATCATAATGATGGAAAAACCAGAGATGAAAATTTAACGGCAGTTCTGTGAATTATATTGCAAATTGTGGGCCACAGCAGCAGCAGTAAAACCAAGTGGAAAATTAAGCTATAAATGAAAAGCTGATTGCCATGGAAATTGTGAGTGTGTGACTGAGCTAAATAAATGCCTGGAAAAGCGAACAATTGGAGATGTAAACAAAGCATTAACATAAATATCGTGCTGTTAGGTATAAGAGGTTTTTGGGTTTAAGAAAATTAAGCTTATTAAATTATTCAAATAAGCTAAGATTGGTAAAGAATTGGGGAACAAGTTAATAATAAGACAAGAGAAGGAAAATGCTAAAAATAGAATAAGATATAAAACCTCAATTCTGGAATCGATAAAACACTTTAGATATTTCCGATAGGCTTATTGATGTGTTATCGCCTCTAATGAGGTATAGATTACAGAAAATATCGATATATTGATATGTTATTTACATTTAGACGCTATAATTGGATTTCAATTCCATATTTTAAGGTTGAGTGGAAAAAATTTTAACGTTAGTTTCGATATTTTAATGTTTAAAAATTCTTGATGTCAAAAGTCTATGATATTTTTGGTATGTCATAAAAAAACTTTGCTTTTGATATACGTCGCTTGCAACAAGTGTTAATTTTAGCTTACTTTACAAGCAAACAAAGCTAATACAATGTTTTTTATATAGTCTTCATCATGAACCAACTGCCTGGCACTTCATCCACAAAAATTAAAAGAACATAAAATTTAGACAATTCTACAATCTCGAGCGTATCGTTTCAGCGAAATGCATTCTTCAACGGCCTCTCTCGCCGTTCGTTCTTCTCGCCACAAACCTGCACAAACATTTCACTAATTACAAACACGCTCCCCAAATGATTTTCCTTTTCGCTCGACCACTCTCGATTATATATTCGCGAAATCAGAAATCAGCTCGCCATATATAGAGAATCGGGTGGAACCAAAGGGGGGCCTTCAGGGGGTGGCCGGGGGTTATCGCACAGGCCAACCACAAGTTGAAGTCAAGCAAAGGTCTTTGCTATTTATAAACAAAATGTTCCTCGTTAAAGCAAAAACAAGAAGAAATAAAACAGAGACAAAAAAATAACAGAAAAAGGCATTTAATGCTGGGCATTTATGTGGAGCAAACAAATATTTGACTAACGGACTTTACAACATTTAAATATCTTATTTAATCATAAACATTTTCCCCACTGTGTGCAGTTTTGGGGCTAATGAACTTTTGGGCGGCTTCTCTATGACTAATAAACGCAAAGCAAAGTGAACACTGCCTCATCGGCAAATATTTGCATTTGAGTCGCACGCCCCAAAAAAAAAGAGAAGAAAAACAACATAAATACATGAAATAAAAACGCAGAAAATAACCAGAATGAACTGCAAAAAATCATTGCGTAAATATGCCATAAGGAAATGCGATTTTTCCATGCAGCAAGCCAAACCCAAAATCTTCACCGAATGTTTATAAGACCAAGCAGATTGCCTTTCGATTTAATATCAGTCTGTTAAATTCTGTACCTAGAATTGCCTTCGTTGGTCAACCCGTTGAGGTAATTAAAATTGCGGTGTGTGTGTGGGTCGTAAAAAGAATGTCTGTTGTGGGTTACCAGGAATGGTCGTAAGGTCCCCCCAAGTATTATATC
The DNA here is from genome assembly GCA_018904565.1 of Drosophila tsacasi. Taxonomy (NCBI): domain Eukaryota; kingdom Metazoa; phylum Arthropoda; class Insecta; order Diptera; family Drosophilidae; genus Drosophila; species Drosophila tsacasi. Next base: position 12,810 of record JAEIHY010017709.1, on the reverse strand, counting down.
TTTTTTAGCCAGAAGCCGTTTCCAGAGCCACACTCCAGCCGCCTGCCTGTCTTCGACAAAGTGCATTTGCTGGAAATTGTCCATAAAAATGTCAGGGAGAGGGGGGAGAGAGAGGTCTGAGTGAAAATAGGCCAATAAAAGTGTCTGAAAATAAAACGAAGGCAGCGAAAGTGGGTTTAGAATTGAAATTCTCTCATATAAAAGTAGCCACAAGTGTTTGGTTAAGGTTTAAGGGAAGTGTGCAGTAAACAGAGTTAGGATGTGATACGAGGAGAGTTTCTAGAGATGTGACAACCAATTGGATATTCTGAGTTTAGGAACACTAAAAAATATAATTTTGATATTCAAGCTACATATCTTTAAGAGCAACCTAAAGTATTCTTCAAGAATTATATAATATGGCAAAAATTTAAGCAGGGAATTATTATTTTACTTAAATGTGAATAGAAAAGAAAGGATCATAAATATATATGATTTATAGGGACGGCAATGACTACTTCACTGCGATGCAAACTTCTAAAATTATATAATTATTCTCCTGTCTACTTTCTTAAAGGTCCAAGTTCTCTGCCCACACAACATTATCTACATCGACATTTACATCGGCCATTACACCATGGCATTAAGGCAGTGGAATTAATCTGTTGGGCAAATATGCCTCACGTACTACTTCTTCGCCCACACAGAAAAACGAAACCAGCAAACCAAGAAAATCATTATTTTTGGGGACAACAAACAATTTTCTTAATGCTCCCCGAAAAAGCAGCAAAATCAAAGCCAAAAGAAGGCGTCGAGAAGCTGGGACATATAATGCCGGCTACGACCGCAATTAATTTTCATTACAAGGCAATAAGCAAAATTAAACACGAATCAAGTGGAACGAAAAGAAAAACGAACATTTGACCAGCAAAAAAAAAGGGACAAACTCTTCCCAAGAGTCGTTGTGGTTACCAACAAACATGTTGACATAAATCATTTATAAGAGTTTTGATTTATTTGAATCACACAGAATATAATTTGAGAAGGGATGACACAGGAATATTAAGAAGTTTAGGAGATTATCAAAAGAGTTACGGGTTTGTAAATGTAATGAACAATATTGTGGGTGGAAGACTAAACATAATTAAGGAAAATAAATTCTTTGAAACCAAAATTTCTCTAAATACAACCCTTGATATATAATACAAAAAACTTACTCAACTCGCCTAGAAGATAATCAATGGTGTGTGCTTACCTGTAAAGAGAAAGACAAAAGAATTTCAGTTAGTTAAATAAGGTAATAGCTCTAGCTTAATTTTTATTAACTTAATTATATAATGTGAGTTTGCCATTCACATTTCACTGTGACTCACTCAGTTGACTCACAAAAAAAACACTCAAAAAATGTGCCTCTGAAGTAGGTACTGGCAGATTGGCCCAAGTTCATTTCTAATGATTTATCACTTGGCCATCAACGAATTTGCACACACAACATGCGATGGCCACAACGGACAATTGAATAAAAATAAGACATACTCAACATTCAAGCCGAAAAGTAAATAAATATGATGAATCTTAGGTGCGTGTGTCTGTTGGTTAAAAATAGACTTAAGCGTTCTCACTTTGTAGCGCTTGATTTTTCAGGGTTAAGTAAGCCAATCGAGCGTGAATTATTAAATGGTGCAGAAAGAACTTGTAAATTGCTTAGGCCAATACAAACAAATTAATAGGTAGTCTGCATAAAATATTAAAAAGACTCCTTACTCATTGATAGAATAAATCCACCCATAAATAATTTTATAATTCAATTTCTTCTTAAGGAATTGCATTGCTGATACCTTTTCACCGATAGCCAATTTTTACAATTAATCCCCAATAAATTGTCAGTCCCATGATATATATATATACATATATTCCTTAACGGTTTCAAACTGGTTCGGTCTCGTTTGATAATCTGAAAAGCTGTCGCGTCATGCAATCAAATTGAAAGAGCCGCGCCATCGAATGACAGTTGGTTCTGCGTCCGCGGAAGAAGTATCTGTATCTGGTGATGGAGGGTGAAATGCGGAAGAAAGGTAGTTAGGTAGGTGTCAATGCCAATGAACCGCGGCAAATCCAATGAAGATATCGCAGAGTTCAATCGGTTGTTTGGCAGGTGGTTGGCACGTGTTGAATTCGAGTTATCAATTGATTAGATAAGTCCCGAAAAACACCCAAAAAACACCCAACGAAACACCTTCCATGCAGGCGTTGGAAGCCCAGTTAGAGGGCTAATCAATTAGAATAAAAGTCGTTAAAGGATTTCGCCTAATGTCCTGCTAACGAACTTTGGGTTCACTGAACTGAACGCCTAATGAAGTGAATAAAACACACACTCGGCAAGGGAAAAGGAAAAGTACTAACGAATAAATGTCCCAAACATGCCCACATTTTATTCGAAATGCGTGGCTCCTACGTTGCCGGTTATAAAAATAGTTCAATTTATGCGCTGACGTCATTCTGGGAGCCTAGGAAATGCCGAATAAAGCCATGAAAATGGTTCCCCAGAGCTGTTAAAGGGGGGAAAGAGTCTCGAGAGGTGGTATCGTGTATATGAAGAGGTACTCGAACCTGTTCTCAGACTGGTTTGGGTTTACTTCTCTTGGGCTCCTGTTCAATTCGATTTAATTGTTACGACCGCGTGTTGTTTTTTTGTCGGGAATTACCAGGAGCAGTACTAGGTAAAATCGATATCTTATTGGGTTTCGCTTTTCTACTCGAAAATGGGTTTTATTTCAACTACTTTGTGAGTTCGTAAGAGGAGGAAATTAATAAAATATCAATAGTTAAGAGAATTTTAGGTATATTCATGGTCCAAATAATTAAGAGCTGTTTATAGAAGTTTCCATTCATTTTAAATTCCAAATAAGTGTTTAGAAAAATCACTTTCTTTTAATAATATATTTGTTTTCTTAAGTTAACTTCACATACTCTTTTAACATCATGAATTTTCCTCTTTTAAGGCTTCTACAAATCATTACACAATCTCTGTAAAAGTTTTTAATAACTTAATTAAATTTACTTAGGCCTGTAAACATCCTTTTTCTCTTACTCATAGTCCGGAACAAAAAAATATAAAACATTTTGCTTTCATAAGTACATAAATCCTCTACCCCCACACAATATATCAAACTCAGTCCTGCTGCATGGGTAACCCTATCTCTATCCTTCTCTGGGAGGCTTCCGAATTTGTTCCTTTTTCCCTCAACATAATCCTGCATTTTCCAGCACTTGGCTCCTACAATAAATCAGAGCTCTAGGCACACACATACTCGTACTCTCACTTTTCGCTTTGGGAGCAAAGAGCTCGGCTCTTGGCTCCATCTCCACTCCATCGCCACTCCATCCGTCTCCATCAGCATTTCCATTCGTGTCGCCATCTATCCATCTAATTCATTCCGCTCTGGCCCCATTTGGTTTGATTTCTATTTGGCTACGTGGTGATTTAATAAATTGTCCATTTATCACTGACATGTGAGCAACGTTTCATCATCCCCACCACTGCTGCCACTGCTGCTGCTGTGCAGTCCTTTGTCCAATTTGATATTTTGTTTGCTTTTGATTTTTGTTGATGTCGCCTTTGTTGTGTGTAATTGTGTAATTATGATTGCGCGTGTCCTCGTGTCCCCCGGCAGGACATCACTCGTTTGCTCATGTTTTTTCCATTCCTTTTTTTATATTCCTCTGTTTGTCGAAAAAACACAGTTTGGGACAGAAAACCGATTAGTGGGGATGAACATGTGCGGATAACAGCTTTGATTGGGATTTGTCAGAGTGGAAAATAAGCTACGGATATATAATTTGTTGTTTTTGTTTTTATTGATTTGAAATCAATTAAAATTGAGTCCAAAAGTAGGCTATGAAATGTTACTGCTGTTTTATTGCGTACTTTTTAGCGCATTGGTAATTAATTTTAAATACCTTACGATTACTGTGGCTCTAATGGACAATTCTTGCAAAAGAAATATATTAAATACCAGAATAATAATTAATAAAGAAATGTTGCTCCTTAGTAATATACATTTTAGAACGTAATTCCCCTTTTTGTTTAATTTATTTTAGTGCAGTAATATTGGTTTGTTGTACTCTAGAGTAGTAACTTGTACAATGGAGTCATTCCTTATACTACTAATTCCTTTGTAGTTAAAATGTCCTTAGTATCGCTTCCATTTGGTCTCATAAATTAGAAGCCACCACAAAAGCGGCGCCTCATGGTGACATCTTCTTATTGCCCATCCTTTCCCCCCTTATAGGAAGCCCCACTAATCCGAAGCAAAGTTTATTGCCTGCTTTTAGGCGCCGTGACTGTGGCTTAAGCCTTTGGGGGTATATTTTCTCCAAAAAGCGTACATTTGCATAATTCCCTTTCAAATGTCCATTCAAGAGAGGTATCAAATAGGAGCTTTATCTGTTTTAGGATTTTGTGGATATATCTTTATGCCATTTATCCATGATAGACTGACCAAGCCGATGGGTTTATTTTCATTGGCCGGGGTCAATGATCCGCTGTCCTTCGATATCTTCCTTTTCGGAGTGTGTTTTCTTCGGGTTTGACAATTGTTGTTTGGTTTGTTTTTTTCTTCTGTTTTTATTATTTTGTTCGTTTTCGTTCTGAGTTTTCTTTGGTTTGTTTTTGTTGTTTTAATATTAACCCACTTCAAAAGTCTCGCACACGCATTTTATTTGCATACATTTACACCCACACACACAGATACAATGTCTCTGTCTCTCTCTGTCGTTCTGCCTCGCCCCGTCTCTTTCGCAAAGTGCGTTAAAAGCTTTTGTTTCGGTTCGGTTTTTGTTTTGTATTTTGCGTTTAGTGCCATTTGTTCTTATTTATTTTCTTGTATTACTTTTGTTTTTGTGTGTGTTCCCTTTTGTTGTTGTATATTTTGTTTTTATTTATATTTTTTTTTTGTTATTTTTTCATTTTACTTCTTTTGCCTTTGCGCTGCGTCTTACGCTGGCTTCGCTGCCAGCGTCAACGTCGCAGTTGCTGTTTTGTATCTTGATTTTGGTTTCAACGGTGAATGAACTCAGGACCTGCGGACGTTCAACTGCGTCCCAAAAGCGTTTCGATTTTGCCTCGGCTCCCCTTGTTTTTTCATACCCTCGCTTCATACAGGGTATTGTAATCATACAAAATATCGATAACAAGAGATCAAGTCGATAATAAGAGGGGAGTTCATCGAGGACAGGAAAGATCTATCGATAAGATAGGTAGGAATTAAGAATGTTGTTTCAATGTCAAACAATTATCTATAAATAATTTACATATTTAAGGTGCCAATATTATAAGGCCCCGAATTAATCGATAAAAATCGATATATACTTTTTCATATATTGTTGTATTTATTATATATTTTAAAAATAAAGAATATAGTCAGAATCTTTATTTAAGACCCTTTAAAAATCTCTTGACTATTGTCTTTATTGAACCTTTTACACCAAAGATATTCTCAAAAGCATAGCAATTTAAATGCTAAAATTCTAAATTGAAATAATTAAAAAAATTTTATTTCAGAAATAAAATAATTAATAATAATAATAATAATAATAATAATAATAATAAAATTTTAATTATAACTCAGACAAACACTTTTTAGGAAACCATTTCCAGGGTACTCGGTCCCTCATAAATGCACCCCTCTTTTGTTGTTCTTGTTAACACTGCGTAACACATTTAATTGTTGTTGTATCTGCTTCTGTTCGCACTGCTGTTGCTTCTTGTTCACACCACACACTCTTTTTTAACCGTTCTTTACGTCTTGAAAATTGCAAAGTTTCCCTTGCTTTTTGTCAGCGACTTGCGGCTCCCGACTGTCAAATAATAATTTGACATTTTATATTTTTTAGCAAGGATATTTTGTGTTTTTTTCGTGGGTTGAGTCATTTTAGCCTGACGTCAAATTAAATGAAAATTTGTGGTCGACTTTGAGGCGTCTTGGCCAAAAAGGACTTTGCGGTCCAAGTTAATTGACTGAGGACACTTTTGTTGGGCAAAATAAAAGGGTTTCAAGAGAATTACAATTATCAAAAGATGTGATTTATTCTTGGAGAATATATTTTTAATATTTTTTAACTTTACTTATTTTACCTGTAAAATTTGTGTGATATTTTTGTTGCTTAATTCGATTAAAAATACATCACAAATCCTTCTAGATTACATACAAACCTATTTTTGATTTATCACAATTAAAATTCGATTTCAGTCTCATGTTGAGCCCAATATTTGATCAATTTTCGGAACCAGAGGTCACACAAATCCTGTCCACACGCCCACATAATTGATTGTTCCACGAAAAACTTGAGCATTCCGGAGGCGGCTTGGCTTTAAGCAAACATTTAACCAGCAGAAAAAGGTTGCAAACATTTTGTTTGCCTCATTTTCTTCTTTTGGAAACTGTCGAGCAGCTGCCACCACCGCCCAACGGAGTGGGCGGAGTGGGGCAAGTTTTCGCCAGCAATAAAAATTCAAGTTCAACGAATTCTCCGCTTGGGTAAATAACCTCGAATCGGGCGACAACACCCCGAAAAAGCAAAGGAGAGCAAAGTCAGAGAAGAGCAGAAGCCTGGCCCAAAAAGCACATGACATCCTCGCAGAAATTCACGCCCAAAAATTGCCAAAATGGCCAACACACACACAGAGAGCGACAGCGAGCGACGGAAAAGGCCTCGGATAACCTTGAACTTGAGACGCGTTGCGAAAGTCTCCCCGAAAAGCGTAACAAGAGGAAAGCGTCAAGAGAAATGTGCAAAAAGGAAAATTTACACAGCGCTCGCAACAAAGTGATTTTTTTTCCTTGGCCCACCAGCCACGAGTTCGTGTTTTATCCTTTTTATGCAAATTTTTCTTTTTCGGCGACGCCGTCTGGTGAAACTAGGAAGGTTGAAAAAAGGGATTCTATTTTTGAGAAAATTACACACGTACTTGAATCGTTTAGTTTATTTGATAATGGAATTTAACATTGCCGTGACTTGAGAATTATAAAGTGGGGGAGAAGGGGCTGCAAGTAACAGCTGAGCAGAAAGCACAACTGTACTTGAGACATTTGCCATGATTTATGCAGAAGATATAATTGTTTGGGTTCTAGAATATATAAAATATGTGCATAACGAAAGACAATTTGTTAAATAAAATAGGAAGGTAAAAGAATTTGATTTGGAATTTAAGCTATAAGTTAAACGGTACACTAGAGATGGTACACAAATCGATAATTATCGATAACGAACAAAATATTTATTTACTAATTTTATCGATTTAAATAATTAAAATTCGTTTAATATCAACGAACCTTTACAGTTTTGTTTGCATTTCTATCTTTTTATAATCTTTTTCATAATCTTATTCAATAATTATCCTCAGCAACAAATTATTTAATTTTGTTGTTGTAATTATCTACGCTCAATTTTTTAAAGTCGTGCGGCAAGACCGTAAATCATAATTTCATCACACCTTCTTGCCGCCCAACCGAGCATATCTCGACATTAACATGCCTCTATCCACACATTTCCCATATGCCGGAGCCTGAGCCTGTTCACCGCCCATTTTCCAAAGTTTCTTTGCAAAATTAATAAGTTTTAGGTTCGTCTTAACGGTGAACAGCACCTTGGGATAGATGATGACGGGGAAGGTAGTTAGTTTTGCGCCCCGCAAATCTCGGAGGATGTTAATAACTTGGTCGTACACCATGAACATGGCATACATTCCACATAACATTAATTAGTTTTTGTCTAATTACAGTCAACATCAGCATCAGCATCAGCGACCGCAGAAGATACAGCTACAATCCGACAGATACATTGGCGCTTGTGTGTGCTTTGCAGTTATGTTTTATGCTGTTTTGTCGCCAAAGAACAAGTTAATGACTGCAGCGGAATGGCGGAATGGGATGTTGCATGATTATGGCTTACTGTTAGCCGTCTTCGTATCTCTCTGTATGCACAAGTATCTGTCGGATGGCTGAGTGCAGAAATGTATCTGCAAAAACTTGTTCGCTAATGGTTCGCCCCTGTCGAACCGAATGGATGAGTTGTCACAGCTTTGCGGTTTGAGTTTAGCCTCAGGGAATGGTTTAAATCCCCAATCGAGCTGGAAAATCTAAATTAGTTGGATTAAGTTGGATTTAAAGGGCATTAGTTTGAAGAAGTTGCTTTAGAGATGGTATTTTATAATTGAAAGATATATTTTTAACACAAGAGACAAGCTGGAGAACTGTTAAATCTATTCTTCTGCCTTGAATTTATTACATGAAGTATTAAGTAAGCTAAGGAAAAATATTCCTTTTGATTAAAATAAGGTATACATAATATATTGTATATAAATATATTTTAATGTCCTTTAAAGTTTCATAATCATCCATTTACCATTAAATAACTCTTCTCTTGGTTACACAACAAACCCCCTTTCATTGGTCAACTCTTTTAGCTTCCAACAACAACAAAAAAACCAAACACAAAAAAATAACAATAAATTGACTGCCAAGAAGAAATTTTCCCCATTTTCGAAAAGTGTCAAACTGTCAGTGGCATCAACAAACATTCCCATAGCCATGCAAATTTCCAAAACAGGCATTACAAAAAAAAAAATAGGAAGAAAAAGAAAAAAGAATGCAAAACAAACCATTTGTCTAAAAATAACAGCTAAGCAATGTTGTTAATTTAATTTTATGACATGACGGGTAGCAGCAACACGGCTCAAACAACAACTACCAGTGTACAGTCTCTCTGTCAAATGCAACAAAAAACCTGGTCGATAAGAAGGCCCTAACACTAGCCATAGTAGAAAGCAACAACTGTAGAGCCATCTTAGCCAACTTTAGCGGCTTCTAACGGTGAATGTAAATATGAGAAGAAAGAGTAAAAGAGGGAGAGAGAGTGAGACAGAGAGTCAAGGAGTGCCTAACAACAAACAGAAATGCAAACAAAGTGGTAGTGGCAAGTGCAGTCGCAAAATAGGCGCGTCTCGTTGTTTTTAGCCTTGTTCAACAAGGCTGCTTGCAACAACAACAGCAGCAACAACAAACCAGTTACAACAACAAACCGGCAACAAACCGTTTGCATTCCTGACCTACTCCGCAACTTTACATCGACTTCAAACGGCCAAAACCCCCCCTTTTTCCACCTGCTGCCGCCGCCCACCTGAGCTCAGCCAGACACACACCGGCATAGAAATAGGCGGGAAATACAAAGAAGGAAAAGCGCGGATGAAGTGGGGGGACTGGAGTGGTGTGGAGTGGGTGCGTCATTGGCCAAAAGGATACGAGAACAAGCAACAACAACTACTTTAACAACAACCGGTACGGCCATAAAAAAAGCTGTGTTTTTACTCGTAGTCAAGGGTATATAAGTACACATGTAACAAGGCAAAGACGAAGGCATTTCCTACCATTATTGGGCATTTAAGTTATAAGACATTTCATGATCGATAATTTTGATCGATTTGTTTATATTTTTAATTAAATATCGATAGGTTAAATATGATACTTATTGATTTTACTTGTACAGAACTTTATATCTTTGATCTATTTTGCATTTAATTTACAAGACATTTAATAAAATATCATTTTTATCGATTTGATGATATATTTATTGAAAAATCGATAGGTAAGACAAGATACTGTCGATTTCCTTCAAATCTTTTTATCATTCTACTATTCTGTAACAATTTGTTTTCAAAAGTTTAAGAACATCTAAGAATAATAAACAATGAATATGTCCTATCATTTTTATAGATATCTATACCATATCAAAATTCTTAATAGGCATATTTCATTGTAATTAATATTTGAGCTATATACTTTTTTAGGATCTTAATTTTTGGAACCTGTATCTTTCATAGTTTTAGGTCTGGTAAGGCATCTTTCCGAAGAACCTTATAAAAACCACAAAAGTACCTTGACCGCCTGAAGTATGCAAACAAAATGTACAAGTAAAGCCCCAGATACCGGGTATCACATAGTCGTGGCACTTGACTGAAATCTTCATTATTGTTTTTTCCTCCTTTATGTTTTTCGCTTGCCTCCCCAAAGTAGTTAAACTTCAAAAGCCGACAAACGAACGGAGCAAAGTCGACAAGCAAAGAAAAAGAAGGAGAAGTAGTCAAAAAAAACGCAGGGAAAAACTGGGCATATGAAAACGAGTTTTCACTACTTTTGCCTATTTTACAACGGCTATAACAACAACAGCAACAACAAACTATAGCCAAATCAAGATGGAGTGATGTAGACGATGCCACCAGGCATGCAACACCAAAATACTGAATGCAACTTCTACAATAAGCACCAACAACAAGGAATTGCTAACCGATGACGTGCGCACAGTGGTTCCAAAAATATGTAGATATTTAGGGGACTATAATTTATTTTATTTCTATAATTTAAGAGGAATAAATTTAAGAGAGAGGAATAAATTAAGCAACCTGGAATTTTTTTCATAGCCTAACTTGCCTTATATTAGGTCTGTTTTAAATCTGTTTATATCGATTGGTTTTTCTTAAAAGCGATATTTTATGAAAAACTATTAAAAATTAATTTTCATTTATCGTATTTTACAATTACATTTAAAACTAATTAGTTTTTATGTTTAGCAATGCTTTTTTAACACAATTTGCATTTGTTTTCCTCTCATTATTATCTCAGCATTATTTTAAGTAATTTTTCTATTTTGGCTGATTGGTTTTGCTGGCTTTGACGTTGTTGCTGTGCTCGCTGAGCGAGGCAGGCCTCTAATCCAGTTTCTGTGTTACCAAATCCGTCGGTCCCCGCTCCGCCGCCGAATGCACCTCATTGGCATGCAACGCGAACAAGTTTACAGCTATGGCAAAGTCAGAAAACAAAAAATTAAGAGAAAAAAAACGCCAGCGAAAAAACGCGACTCCAACAACATGTTACAAGTGCAAAGGCAATGCGCGATGGTCACGTTGCAATGTTAGACATCTCTCCCCCCTAAGCCAAGCAACTGCATGCCCCTCGAATATCATTTAAAAGAACACAGTTATTGTATTTTAACGATTATTACTAATAAATATGTATTTCCCAAATTAATTAAATAACAGAAAATTGTACAAATAGTTCTCATTTGAAGCGTAAGTTTTCGAAAATGTAGTCAAAAATTTCGTATTTTTCGATTTAATGATTGTTATCGATATTATAATTGTTATAAAAGTTATCGATATATATTTTTGTTTAATCTTTGTAAAATAATAAGATAAAGGAAAATGGTACAAATTGTTCTCATAGACATTTGAAGCAAAAGTTTTCGAAAATATCGTAAAAATCGTCAAAAATCGCTTTTTTTCTGATAAAATGGTGGTTATCGATATCATAATTTTTGTACAAGTTATAGATATACATTTTTTTAATCATTGTAAAATAATTAGATAAAAAAAATTCGTAAAAAATTTTCTCATAGACATTTGAAGTATGTCTTCAAAACTTTTTCCAGGTGCAGCCTTTTCCTTTCCCCTCCAAAGTCCCCTGACTCTCTCTGCCTCGCTTTCTGGGCTTGATTTTTTTTTTAGGTGCAGAGCAGACCTGCCCCTGGAAACAATGCAGACGGCCTATTACCACACAACCAGCCCCAAGTCAAGTTGAAGTTGCCCATGTTTTCCAAGTTGTTGTTATTGCCGCTTTGCCCCACTGCAATTGCCGTTAGTCGTTAGGCTGTGTTTGTGTGTGTGTTTGCGTGCCTGTGTGTTTGTGCCAATGTCGTTTATAATGAAGTTTCCTGTCGATAAAGTTAAACTTCAAAGCTTTGGCCAACTTTGGGGGCCTCGTGCAACTGCTTCTGCCTCCTCGTTGTTGAATTTTCCGTTGTATTTGGTTGCATGGGAAAATGCTGAAGGTGACTTTAATGGTTTCCATACCCTTGCTGGTGAATTATAATTTTGTTCTTGTTGTTTTGATTAAAAGCGAAGGAAACTCTTTACAGGCGTTTAGTGTTGAAGTTTAGTTATTTATATAAACTCCTATTTATATAGATGAGTAAATTATGAGATTTGTAAAATATTAAATAATTGAAAAATGTTTTATGTAAAGTATCTGTTAATGTTTAAAAGTTCTATGGTTTTATTTCATTTTTTTTTTACACATTTATTATAATTAATTAAAAGTCGTTAGGACAAATCTAGCCACCGAAAAAAGGACTTGAGAATTAGAAGACACTAAGACAAAAAATGCAGTAAAGCAACAGCATCTCCAAAGTAAGCAACAACAAAAAGACACAAAATGACAATGCTCAGCACTCACTGACACACACACACACACACAATCAACACCCACGTGACGTAATAGGCATCAAAACAAGAAAGCAAAATACAGCAGGCAGAGAGAGAGAAAGAGGAAACGGCAGAGAAAGAGAGAGAGGAGAAAATGTCGCGACCAACAGCAGACAAACAAATTATTTTCAAATTGTAGCGAGATCAATGCAGGGAGATAAGAAGAGCAAGCAAGCACAAGTGAGAGCGAAAGAGAGATATAGAGAGTGTGAGAGACAGTGCAGATGACAACAAAACTATGCGAAAAAGAAAACAAAGAAAGCAGGGCATGGAGTGGAGGAAGTGCAGCATAAAATCCTTCTGGCACATTACAGTTACAGTTGTGTAAGGACCAACATTAAAAAAAAAAAACAACGACGGAGAGACAACCTCTGCGCTCCCCATCTTCCTTCTCCCTCGCTCTCAGCAACGACCTACCTAACAACAACAACAGCAACAACGCGAAAAAGGCGAAGAAACCCTTCAGTACCAAAATTCCACGTCCACGGGCTTCCACGCCGCATGCTCGAAAAACA
>JAEIHY010017704.1:0-16518 GCA_018904565.1 Drosophila tsacasi | reverse complement strand
ATTGTGCACTCCGATAGTTGTTTTCTATTTGTTTAATTTATGTATATTGCAGGTTTACAAATTTCAAAAGATTCAGAGGAGAAAAAGGAGCTGGAGGAGAATTCAAAGGAGAATGATGAGCTGGAGGAAAATATAAAATCCAAAAAGTCCCAGGTATGGAAATATTTCAAAAAATTGAGTGGAGGACGCGCACAATGCATAAAATGCGGAAATGTGTACAAAATGTGTGGCAATACCTCAAACATGGGAGCTCATTTAAAAAGAGCACATCCCTTGTTGGGAAAAGATATTTCAAAGTGCGATGTGCCAATGACCCAGTATCTTGTTTCTTGTAAACAGTATGAAAAGACTTCGCAGCGAAAGGAAAAACTTGATGAAGCCCTCGCAAAAATGGTGTCAACAGATGTACAACCATTCAAAATTGTTGAGGATCCTGGGTTTATTAACTTTATTCATTGCTTGGATCCCAAATATAACTTGCCAAGTCGAAAAAAACTACGGGACGTACTGCTTAAAAATATGTATGATGGCATGCAAATAAAATTGAAGAATATGCTACAGACGGTTGAATATTGCGCAATAACAACCGATGGATGGACTTCGCGTTCAAACGATCACTATATCACAGTGACGTGCCACTTTGTACATGAGTTTAAGTTGCGCTGTGCGGTTCTGAGCACGAGCAAGCTTCTTAAAGATACGGATCAGTCTAGCCAAAATATTGCAGAGTCCGTACAAACCATTTTGACTGACTGGGGAGTTTTTGAAAAAACGTCAGCCATCGTTACAGATAACGCTGCAGTCATGATAAAAGCGTGCAATTTGCTAAAGAAGAGGAACATGCCCTGTTGTGCACACACCCTAAATCTTGTAGTTCAAGACGCTCTCGCATTGCCTAACATTAATGGCATTATTACTAAATGCAAAAAAATAGTAACCTATTTTAAAAGCAGTCCAGTGGCATACTCTAAGCTGAAAAATGCACAGCAATCGGAAAAAAGCTACAGTTTGATCCAGGAAGTTCCGACTAGATGGAATAGTTCGTATGCAATGATGCAACGCATGCTTATGCTTAACGATTTTGTATCGCCTGTGTTGCTTAACATATCGAAGGCACCTTCACCGCTCACCGCTGATGACATTGCCGTCATTGGTGATTTAACCAAACTGTTCGAACCTTTCGACAAGGCTACGAATCAGCTTTCAGGTAGTGCCTTTGTAACGCTTTCCCTGATAATTCCCATAACAGGAAATTTGATTTATGAATTAACATCGTTGGTGAAGAAGCTGCAAACTTCGGAGGGCCGGCAAACATGCCAGTTCATATTGGAAAACTTAAACACTCGGTTATCTCCATATGAGAGCAGGACACCGACAAGAATGGCAACTCTGATAGATCCGCGGTTCAAGAAAGAAGGTTTTCGCAGCAATAATGTGGCTGACACATCAGCTACATTACTACAGACTGATCTGGCCGCAAATTTTTCCAGACCCACTATGGAAAATCCACCAACACCAAATAAGGAGCATCCTGCTTATTTTTCTTTTATGGAAGAAAAATTATTAAAAAAAAACTACTCAACGACGGTCGATTCCATTATAAAAGTGCGACAATACTTGGAAAAGCCGCACGCCCCAAAGTCCCTGTGTCCGTTAGATTACTGGAAAGTAAGTTTTTCTTGTTTAAAGATATTAAAAACATTTTAATAAGATTTTTATTTTTTAGGCTCAAGAAGCTGAGAATCCTGAGCTGGTAAAATGCGCAAAGCATTATCTTTGCATCCCAGCTTGCTCAACGGAGTCAGAACGCATGTTCAGTAAGGCTGGAGTCTTAATTTCTGACAGGAGAGCGGCCCTAAAACCAGGAACCGTCGACATGCTCCTTTTTACAAACAAAAATCAATGGCTTTAAATTTGTATCCTAACATGATGAATCTCAAAGGTGAAGAACACCTTGTATTATTATTATTTAGTTTTGTCATTATCTTACCTCAAAAATGAATTTATTATTTCTTTTTGTTAAAAATTATCATTTTCAAAGGTGAAGAACACCAAAAAAATAAAAATGTTATTTTATGTTGTATATTTTATATTTATTTTCAATTTCAGGCAAAAAAAACAAGTTTTTTACTTAAAAAATTTCGATTTTAATCGATTTAAATCGATTTTTTCTTCAAATTTACTCAAAATAATCGATTCACTGAAAATCGATTTTTGCCCAGCTCTACTGAAAAGGGCGCGTTATTTAAATATTTTTTAATACAAATTTTAATAAAATAATACAAGCTTCATTAATGTTAAGCAGAATTCACAAAAAGCATGCACAAAAATCTTGATACAGATAAGCATTACTTTACCAGCGCTGCCACAACTCACACCTTTCCCAGTCTGGCATTTACCGCCCGCGTTTTAAAGCCCGAAATAATCATTGATTACACCTGCATCGAACTGCCCACGTCGATCAAAGTCCAAAATAACGACACAAAAGCTCACGCTTCTCCAAATTTATTTGCTTTAACTCAAAGTTCATTAGAAACTACCCCGTAAATCTACCAAGATGTAAATGTATCAATGTGTGGAATATGCAAGACCAACGTTCGTCGTCTATAGCACGAAGGGGAAGATGGAGCGGCGCTGGCGAGGGTAGTCCTTGAACTCCTTCTTGTAGTTGCGGTGCTTGGCCAAGGCCCAAACGGTCATCTGGAAAGCGCCAGCGAAGGCGAACAAGTAGGCGGCGAGGCAAGAGGTCAGCACCGAAAAGGAGACCCAGGCTCCAATCTCATAGGTGTAGTTGGGGCAAGAAACCAGGCTGATTAAGGGGAAAAAACATGTTAATATAATTATGCTAATTTCAATTGAAAATAACTCACTTGAAGAGCTTGGTCAGCGGGTTTGCATCGGGCACGGGAATCTTGCGCACTTTGGTACCTGGCGGACGCAGGTTGCGCAGGGCAATGTGCACCGAAAAGTTGCCAAGTTCGCAAAGCTGAAAAGTTTAAAGTGAGGTTTTGTTATTTGCTTTTATTTATGTCAATACTAGCTTAATCAATAAATAAAAATGTATTTGGATGCCATTAATCACTGATAATAAATAGCATCTGTTACATATTCATATTGTCAGCTAAAAATGTTGATTAACTTAGATAAAATCGACTTTCTAATTCAAACTGTGCGTAAACGAAATGCAACATAGAGAAAGTTCTTTAGTAATACCTTAAGTGCTAAAAATGCTGATAAGGCCTAAAAAACTACTAATAATATTCTTCTTATAAATACGCGACTACATCTTACTTATTTGAAAATTAGCTAAAAAATGCTTGTTTCAGTGAACCTTATCAAGAGTTGCTCAGCCTTATCAAAAAGGCAACACTTGACAAATTAACACACCTCATTTTACTACAAAATTTTAAATACAAATTTCAAGTATAAATCGCGGGAAATTTTGTTGTTTATCTGGATTTGATAACGAAAGTTAAGGTTCTCAAGAAAAAGTTATAAGAGTGAGTAAGGGTGCCTGAATTGAAGAACCCTTTTAAATATTTTTAAATATTTATAATCCTGAAGAATCAATTAATAATTTATAAATATTTCAAGTTTTATAAACTCCTAAAACATTCCTTATAAACTGACTTCTTAATATGTTAACCTGGGCTTCGAAGGGTTTCTTATATCTATTAATAAGTAATATCTATTAAAAATACATACAGCAAAGGCAGCCAGAGCCGCCCAGACGGTGCACATGCACGGCGAGGTGAACTGCGGATGATTTACATGGTAGGACACATAGGCGGTGAATCCCCAGTAGTAGGTGCAGTTCTTGAACAGATTCCGCAGCGGCATCGTGGCATGCGAGAAGCGATGGACGAAGATCGTCTCCAGCAGACGCTTCACATAGTGGACAGTGTAGCAGCCGGCGGCAATGCTGGAAGAGATCGATGTGCAAATGGACAAACGAGTTAGTCGCTGGCTAATTATGCGAGGTGTTGCGTTGCGTTTTAGTTTGCATAAGCGGGGCCATTGGGTCAGCCAAATCGATGGGTTTCAGCAACTTTCGCTACAGCGCACCGCACGCACACATACAAATACTCACTGGGTGGTTAGGGAAATCGGCAGAGCGGCCGCCTTGCCGTACACCAACTCCGGGCGGAAGTAGAACAGCAGGTAGACGATAAGGGGCCCGGCGTACTCAGCCAGGAACACCGTCTTCCAGCCAATCTGCGGCCCCAGGTCCTTGATGTACACCTTGTCGCCGGTGCGCAGGGACAGCGAATCCACGGTGTCCGTGTCTTTCAGACTCTTGCCCTTAACCTCCAGGCGCAGCGACTGGCGGTTGGCATCCGGCGTGTGCTTCAGACTCTTGTGGATGAGGGCGCGCAGGTCGCCGATGGGCGTGGCGCCGGAGGGCACCTTCACCTTACCGTACGGCTTGCTGTTTTTCGCGTTCAAAATCTCGAGCTCCATTTCGTACCGTCCGATTGCTGTGCGAAAAAAATTGAATCTGGAAAACTTCCGACGAGCGCTGCCAACTCTTCGAGTCGTAAAATAGCTTTTGAAACGAGCAAGAAAATGCCAAGATGATGTGATTGCTAATAGAGCTATCAACAATAGTGCCACCACTACATATTTCCAATAGTGATGGTATATGCCATGTTCTTAAAATGCCCCAAAAGCCGTTAATTCGCCACTATAATCTTAATTATTTAAAAATAAAATAGTGAGTAAGTAAACATCGTTAAAACTTTAAAACATATGTTAAAATTAAAATTAAATAACAAATGTTAAATGTAGATTTATAACCTTACATAAAGCTGACATAGAAATTAATGAATTGAAATTGATGAATTTTTGTCTATGTTAAGTGTTTGTAAAGAATAAAAATAACATGAAAATATAGAAAATATCGATTTTCACGATTCGTTAATTTTAGGTTCTCTTCAGTCATTAGATGCCTAACAAACCAGTGATTGCTAAAAGTAATATATATTCCGATTCGTCATCACAATCCAATTTACTAATATTAAAGAATAAAAAAACATTTACTTATCGCATGTGTGCAATTTTCTCCACCTCTAATATTTGACGAAACCCATATCGATGTATCGGACACTGCACATTCGATACTATCGATATATCCCTTAGCGGCTTCAGGTCTCGGCCATCACTAGTGGCGGTGCTCTAAAAAGAAAACAGTTTTGAAGGCGAAAACTTCGAACAAAACGCTAAAATACGAGAAATAACGCAACGCGAAACACTCTTGGGAGGCGCAAGATGAAGGAGAACAACAAGATCCTCCAGCTCATCTATGTGGCGTGGCGCGAGCGCTGGTCGGACTCCCAGTGGGGCATCAACATAAAAAAGGCGAGACCCAATCAATATTCTGTGTGCTAAATGTATTTAAACGCAAAATAGCCTGTACATTGAGAATTTTAAGCAAAGGTGTTGTGTGTGTGTCCCGAGTTGTGTTGTTTCCGTGTTGAGATCAAGCTGCCGCCTCCTTTTTCTTCGTCTCATGCTCAAAGATCGGATCCTCTGACCTGGCCAGCGCCAAGACAAGTTGGCGCTGCTTCACGGAGAGATTTTGTGGTATTCGAACCTTAACCGTAACAATGTGATTGCCCACGCCCTCCTTGGAGCGTACGCCCATGCCCTTGAGCACCACCTGAGTGTGCGACTGCGTCCCAGGATCGACGCGCAGGTCCAGGCGCTGGTAGAGGCCGTGCACGTGAAAGACGCCGCCCAGGACGGCGTCCGAAATGTTGACGTGCTTCTCGGTGAGGATGTCGTTCCCGTCGCGCTTGAAGTACTCGCTCTCCTGCACCTTCAGCCGGCACTTGACCACCTGCTTGGTGTCAGGATTGGAGATGCTCAACACATCGCCTTCCCGCGATCCTGAGGGCACTGGGGCAAGCACTTCGACGGTGTGCACCACTTCGCCGCGATTAGAGCAGGTTTCGCAATCGTTGCGGTTGGTATACCGTTTACCATTGCACTGCGTGCAGGTGCCCACAGTCGTCGAGGTGACAGTCCTCACCATCTCTCTACCTGTGCCATTGCATCGGCGGCAGGGCTCTTTGCCGACGTCGCGGTGGGCCATCATCTTCGACTTCCCTTTGCAGGCCTCACACTTGGTCAGGTAGCGCAGGTCCACCCGTTTCTTGCAGCCCAAAGTGGCCTCCAGAAAATCGAGCGACAGCTCTAATTCGTTCTTCAGACTATTGATCTCTGCGATCGATTGGGCGATGGGACAGTCAGTCTAGTGCTACTCTGAGTACTCACCATCATTTCTCTTCTTCATTGCAAGCATTCGCTTGTTCTTTTCCTCAATGGGATTGCCCGCCTGCTCGAGAAAGGCTCTCTCATCCCTGACGCCACCCAACTGGTCGTACTCCAAGCGCTTCGTCTCGTCGGAAAGAATATTGTAGGCGTTGGACAGCTCCTGGAATTGCTTGACCTTCTGCTCCGAGTGGGTGGAGTCTGGATGATAGCGCTTCGCCAGCGCATAGAAGGCAGAGCGTATCTGTTGGATGGTGGCGTACTTGTTAACACCCAGGACCCTGTAGTAGTAGTCCTTGGGCATGCCACTGGTTTGCTTAATACTCCGCGAAGTCAGTTGCTCAGATTCCCCCATGGGCGGTCGTTTCATCTCCGCCTGGCGATCGGGATAGTAGAAAGTCTTCGGTATCTTGAACTGATACTGACTGGCCGTCCGCATCCAGCCAGTAGTGGACAAAGCCGTCCGTGTGCTGACCAAGACGCATCGCAACATCGCGAAATTCAACTTTGAAAAAATATATATGTCTTTATAGTAGTTGACTTTCTTCTGTATGTCCAGACGAGTTTGACAGGAAACTGATGAATCGATCAGCAAACTAACCAAGTTCCAATTTGATTATATTTCCAGGTGCTGCCGAGGGGCGTCAGCGGGGATGTGTACAATCTGGCGGACTGCCTCATGCAGCAGGCACTCATTGGCTCCACGGCGAATCCGGTGAGTAAACGATAAAGATTTCCCCTTGAAATCTGTATTGATAGAGTTCCTCTTCCTGGCAGTTGGTTTTGAACTACCTCAAGCATTCGCTCTGCACTCATCTCGTCTCCCATGCCGCCGTCCTGCGCTGCATTGCCAAATATGACAAGCTGGAGCGGGTCTACTGCATCACCGCCCTGCTGGAGTTTCTGGCCAGCATTGTGGACGGCGTGACCTGCCGGTAAGTTCCTCAAGCCTAGATAATGATCTTAAAACGAGCCTTATTAATCCCACCAATTTTCAGAATTAAATCCGAGGAGGCTGTGCTGCCAGGAGCCGTGGTCCATTTGGTCTACTGGCTGCTCCAGATCTTTGCCCGAACCGTGCAGCACTACGAGCTGTATGGCGAAATCAGTGCCGAGCAGTCGTACATGCTGGACCAGACCTGTGTGGTCATCGATCGCCTCAGCCAGCAACAGTTCCTGCTCTCAATGCTCTTCGTGGGCTTCCACGAGGAGCTCGAGGTCTGCGGTCGCATCAGAGACAAGTATGCCAGCATCAAGGGCTCGCTGACCAACTCCAACTTCACTCTGAATGCGCCCGGCGTCGAGCAGCAGCTGCAGCAGTTGGCCTACATCGAGGCCAAGCACTTGGACATGCAGTCGCTGAACCCGCCGTCGACGCTGGAGAAGACATCCTGCTGTGTGCAGCCTTTGCTGGCGGTTGAGGTGCTCCTGAATCCCTGCAAGGACACCAGCTACTATGTGGCCGAGTTGCAGATGCTGCAACGCTTGAAGAGCTACTCCAGCACACGGCTCTTTTACGAGATCATCCGCGCAGGCTTCCTAACGCTGAGCAACGTGGCCGACACGAGTCCGGACACCATGTGGGGCGCCTTCATGTTCTTCAAGATGCCGCACATCATCAAGCAGCTGCACGCCCTGCAACGTGTTCCCGGGGAGCAGCCGCCGCCAGCGGATTATATACCCGAGCTCGTGGAGGCCCTGGAGCTGCTCATTGAGGACAACCTTCTGCTGGACTTCATGGACACCAAGTGCTCGTGCAACATGATCGAGTTCCTGCTGAACGATTGGACCAAACAGCAGCTGGTCAGCGATGTGCACGTGAAGAAGTTCGCCGGCCAGAGGGAGGCTGCCTCGCAGCTGCTCAAGAAGTGCGACAATGGCCAGCAGACGCCCTCCAACATCAACTTCATCAAGCGAGCCGAGGTACCGCTCTCCGGCGTGCTGAAGACGCTGTGCACCAACAAGGTGCAGGATATGGTGAACGTGCTCTGCCAGGTGCCGGTGGGCAACAGTTTCGAGCTCATTCTCTCGGTGGCCTCCGTGGAGGGGCGCCTCAAGACCTTCGTCTCCCGCCTGATTCAGTGCAATGAGAACTCCAAGCCGGTGCCGGGCGAGCTGGGGAAGCTGTGCGTCATCCGGTCGACGCTGTTCGACGTCTCCTTCCTGATGCTGACCAGTATTGTCCAGACCTATGGATCGGAGGTAATATAGAAGCCTCTGATGCTGTTTCCTCGTTAACCGATTACTTCCAGGTGGTCCTCTCCGAGCGTGGCGACTCCTTCTTCGAGAAGTGGGTGCGCGAGTGCATGGTGGAGCGCAACAAGCTGAAGAATCCCCGCCAGATACTGGCTCTCTGCGATGACAGCATCGTGGACGAGCTTCTCCTTAGCCTAAGCAAGCCGGAGGCAGCCCAGCTGAAGCCGAGCAACCTGAGTTGGCAAGAGACATGCCTGAATCTGCCCGGAGTGCTGCATCATGTGCTCATTGCATGGGAGCAGGAGACGCTCTCCTCGGCGGACGTTAAAAGTATTTTGGATAACATCAAGAGGCGGCTCTTCAGTTTCTCCGTTTGCGCCACCAGCTTCCT
The DNA here is from genome assembly GCA_018904565.1 of Drosophila tsacasi. Taxonomy (NCBI): domain Eukaryota; kingdom Metazoa; phylum Arthropoda; class Insecta; order Diptera; family Drosophilidae; genus Drosophila; species Drosophila tsacasi. The sequence continues at coordinate 7,658 of JAEIHY010017704.1, read as the reverse complement.
CTGCGCCTACATGTACTTGGTGAAGGAAACGGAGCTGCTGAAGCCTCTCAACATGATCCAGCAGTTCCTGGCGCCGATGACCAACGAGGAGCTGTCCAGCCAGGAGAATGCCAAGGAGCGACTGGCCTTATCCTATCAGATCATTCGGAAGATGCAGCACGACGTCCATCCCGCACCCAGCGCCAAATCTCGCCTGATATCTCACTCGCCGCTGGTTGAGCAGTTCCGCGAGGTGTGGCGCACCGTGGTGGAGGCCGGACACCTGCCCGTTCGTGCGGCCCAGACGCTGGAATCCCTGCTGCTGGCCGGCGGAGCGGCGTGGCTGGCCACGCAACTGGTGGAGCAGCTGCTGGCGTGCAAGTATACGCGGGATATGTCGCGCACCATGGACGTGGTCTTCGCCGTGATGCACTTGGACATTGAGAAGACCACAGAGGCGTTGCTGCAGAGTGTGGTGGCTCCTCTAGTGCTCCGACGACAGGGGTAAGTAGCCTTAACTAAAATGCAAACACAGCCTCTTCAACTTAAATTCCATTCCAGGGAGGACATCAATGAGCCGCAATCCTTGGTGCTGGCTCGTCTCTGTGTCTACTGCATAATATCCTGCCTGGAATCGCGCAGCGGCAACTCGTCTTCGGCATTGACAGCCATGAAAAAGCGTTCGCGCTCGCATGACGAGGAGGAACTCACGACCCCCAATGCCGCCAAGGTGCGAAAAGTGATTGGCGAGGGCAGTGACAACTCCAGCGACTTTACGGACACGGCAGGCACCGCAGGGGGCCCGGGTCTGGGAGGAGCTCCACTGGGAACAGCCGCTGCGTTCACTGCCGAGGTGCGGGCCACACCGCTTACGCTGAGGGAGCCTCTGCAATCGAGCGTTCAGCACATCTTTGGGGTATTCGTGCAGTTCGTTAGCGGCGATGAGCTCTCGCCCAAGGCCGTCTTCGTCTATCAGTTCATCTCGCTGCTTGTGGAGTGCGGCGGTGAGCGAGTTGCCCCCGTGCTGCGCCTGCTGCCCGCCAACCTTGTGCAGCAGCTGCTCAAGGTCCTGGTCACCGACGACATACGCGTGGGCCTCATCAGCCGGCTGTACGACCTGCGAGTGCCGGGCGGAAGGCAGGCGGCCGTCGCCGATCTGTGCCTGTGGCGAAACATGCAGATGGCCAGGCACAGCATCCACCTGTGAGGGATCAGGCAGGTGCGATGTGCCGATGATTAAGATTAAGAGACGGGGCGGGCGAAATTGCTAAATGAAATTGTATTAAAAACTAGACATTTTTGACTCGACTCCGGCTTCTTTCTGCTTCGCACGCGCTGTGATTTTTGCTTTTCGTTTATTACAATAATTTGTGGTCGCCGCTCGATCGTCTTCTCCGGTTTCGGGCTGGGGGCTGGGAGTGGGGGCATGCTTAAAGTAAGAGACCTTCGGATTCCCTATATCACTTGGGCAGGCAGCACTCGAAGTAGGTCTCGCCCACGTAGCCGCCCCGCATCGCCTTCTTCACATTGTACTCGAACTGGCGGCGATTGGTTTGCAGGACATCGGCGGCCTCCTTGTTCAGGGGATCCTCGGGATTGGGCTCCTTGAAGAAAGCAACATGGAAAAGGTTAAGTAAAAGGGTTAAGGCTGGTCCACGAAGATATACGAACCAAAAAGAGAAACTGCAAGCCATAGACTATGGAGTTGATGGTCAGCACTGGGTTCCAGTCCTCGCGCAATATGTTCAGGCACACGTTGCCCTCCAGATCGATGTTGGGATGGTACACCTGCGTGCCGCACTTCACCTTGGGCGGCTCGTGCGGATAGTTGGAGCCGACGCGGAAATTGAACACGAAGCGGCCATCTCTGTAGAAGCCCTCGTCGGGCGAGATGATAAGCTTGAAGTTGAGCAAGTCATCGGGATCAGGGAAGTCTGTGGCGCAAGTTTTTGGCAGGTTCAGTTCGCTAATATCTGCGGGCAGTCGAATAACGAAGATAATGGGTGAAATGACAATGCAAGAAGTTAGGGCCACGGGTCACCTTTCTGTATGCGCAGCTGGGCAGCAGAGGCCTTCTTTTGCTGCCCGCCAGTTCCCTTCTGTTCGCCGTCCTTCTTCTGCTGCTTCAGCGTAAAGAGTTTAATCATCTTGGCTGTGGCGTCCTCGTCTCGCTGGCTCTTCTTCCTGCTGCGCGCGGATGAGATCTCTCGCTCTCGGTATGTGGCTGCTGCAGCTCCTGTTAACCGGGGGAATGTGAAGCAACTATCTGTGCGAACGGAACAAGCTCGGCCTACCGTAAACAAAAGTTTTAATGCAAAATTGGCTTCGCTTCGAGTGCTTTCTTTATTTCGTTCCTTGTTTTTTTGTGGATCTAGCGATGGCAGCTGCCAAGCGATGAGTGTGAGTAATCGATGGTGCTGGCCTTGCTGTGTATTGAGGGCTGGTTTGGCTATTTTCAAGTCAAATATGCAGCTTGTAAAGGTCAAGAGCAAACGGATGCGAATTGTTGTTTTTTTTTATTGAAAACTAACAGCCTACTCGGGAACAGTAAAATTTTGTGTACTGCATCTATAGGATATTTGTTATAACCAGTACCAACTTAGTTTTTTAATTAATCATATAGATATCCCTGTAATATATAGTAATTCAATATTTGTTAATTATATATTTATTATTTTATAAAGTATAACAAATATGTATAAAAATAATAATACAATTTAGCTATTTTTACGCCAAATTTGACTGGTTTCGCGCCTAACTACCTGCCATCTCTAATGGAAACCAGGGCTTCGAGCACCACATGTGGGTTTCTTCCGCGTTATTTATTTTGATTTAAAAAACTATAAAATCATGTCGACAGAGCCTGCGGTCGCCAAGGATGCAGTGCTGAGGCCCAGCGAACGACTGGCGGAGGACACGCCCCAAGTCCAGGGCTATGACTTCAACGAGGGCGTTAATTACAGCAAGCTGTTCGAGTCGTACGTGAATACCGGCTTCCAGGCGACGAATCTCGGTCTGGCCATGCGGGAAATCAACAAAATGGTGAGTTCATCCGTAGGGACAGCAGCCAACCACCTAACAATCACCTAACACTGGCAGCTGGATTGCAGGGCCCAGCCGCTGGAGGAGGAGCAGGAGGACCGCCATGAAACAGACGACTTTATCCGACGTCGCAGCAAGTGCACCATCTTCCTGGGCTTCACCTCCAATTTGGTGTCCTCCGGGATGAGGGAGACCATACGGTTCCTGGCCGAGCACCGGATGATTGACTGCATTGTGACCACGGCCGGCGGGGTGGAGGAGGACTTTATCAAGTGCCTGGCGCCCACTTTCATGGGCTCTTTCGAACTGAACGGCAGGGATCTGCGTGATAGGGGAATCAATCGGATTGGCAACCTGCTGGTGCCCAACGACAACTACTGCAAGTTTGAGGACTGGCTGATGCCACTGCTGGACGAGATGCTGGCGGAACAGAAGGCCAAGGGCACGGTTTGGTCGCCTTCGAGGATCATTCATCGCCTGGGCGAACGGATTGGGGATCCCAGCTCCATCTACTACTGGGCGGCCAAGAACCAGATACCCGTCTTCTGTCCCGCCCTGACTGACGGCAGCCTGGGCGATATGATGTACTTCCACTCCTTCCGGCAGCCTGGTCTCGTTGTGGACATCCTGTCCGATCTTCGGAGGCTAAACACCATGGCCGTTAAGGCCGTGAACAGTGGGATGATCATCGTTGGCGGCGGGGTCATCAAGCATCACATCTGCAACGCGAATCTGATGCGGAATGGAGCCGACTTTTCGGTGTTCATCAACACCGCTTCGGAGTTCGATGGCAGTGATAGTGGCGCCCGACCGGATGAGGCCATATCCTGGGGCAAGATCCGCAAGGATGCCACGCCCGTAAAAGTGTATGCCGAGGCCAGTCTAGTCTTTCCGCTGATAGTGGGCGAAACTTTTGCCAAGCGGCATTTCGCCGGCAAACAGCTGCCCGGAGAGACGGTTAACCAAGTGTAAATAAAAACCAGGACAACGTAATCAACATGGATGTAACTTATTAAGGAATGGTACTGGCCCCCAGCTGGGTCATATTCCGTGTCCGGAATGGGAGTCCCCGAAGTGTTATGCCCCACCCGGCAGCAGGAAGCCATTAAGCGGCGTCGGAGATGTTGCTGCATGTGATAAACACCACCACTACCGCTAGCGGCAACCGGCATTGCACTCCTGCGACTCCATGGGGCAATTCAGTGTGCCGTAATGGTTATGCCGGAGTCGCTGGAGTGCCGCAAAAATGCAACTTTTGCCGGCAGCGGTCGCAGATGCTATTCCTTGCCCTGCCTTGGCTTTACGCAAATATCCCCGTAGTTCTGCTGGCCTTAATTGTCTGCCCCAAGTTCGCTCTTCCTCGTTGTCCGCCGGAAAATTGTCCGCTGGCCGGGAACAATGCATCCGCGTAAACCCACGAAATTTGTCATTAATTTTATGCCACTAATGTAAGCGGCGGGCTTCCGTCACTTCCTCGAATTCTTCGCCATTCTTGGGGTGGCCTCCGACTGTCTGCACGCATCATTAAAGCCAAGGGAAAACTTTACTGGTAGGTATTTTTTGTCCCAGCTCTTCGGGCTCTCTGCTTCCGTCTGCTTCGACAGCTACACATATTTTGAGCTATTGTCAGGACTGCAGTGTGCCGGGAAAGATGGACTGGCTGGCTGAAAAAGTTTTTGGGGAAAGGACAGGCCAAGGGGACTGCACTTTCTTTGACAACTTTTTCGCAACTGCCTGGTAACTTTTTCTCGACTTTTCTTGGGAAAATGAATGGGTTCGGGGATGCGGCAAAATATATATGAAGGAAAGAAATGAGAGTATATAACCACTTATGCGTGCATATGGCGAGAAATGTTGGCTTTATCAAATTTTGGGATATTTATACGGCTTTTGGAGCGAGAAATGATGGCAGCTTTACGGGTTGTGATATAGTGGCAAGGTATTATGTTAAACATATATTTCTTTAAAAGAATTTAAGGTGTTTTAACTTGGAAAATTCTTTGTCATTGTTATAGATTATTTAAAGATATAAAATTTAGAAGATACTAAATCTAGAAAATAATAATTGCTTATACTCTACAAAAGGATTTTCTAGACTTAATTAGGGTTCTCAACGTATCCTTTAATATATTCAAATGTTCATAAATTTTCTCTATATTGGGAATAATTCAATTAAAAATATTTAACATGGTTAAAGGCTAGTGTAAGTTTTCCTACTTTTAAAATTTATGTTTGGCTGCCAATAAATCAATTGCAGTTATTTTTCCAGACCCCATTATCGGCAGTCAGCCATCGTTAAGAAGTGCTTAACTGCATGTTGTCATAACCAAACCCCACACACACCCCAAACACTCACTCTCTCTGGTTCTTTGGACCCACTTAGGCTATATCCTCTCCTCACACACTCTGTCGAAGCGCTTAAAAACTAATTACGAACAAAGCTGTTGCTGCTCCTCTTACTTTGTTGTTGTTGGGTTCCGTTTATTTTCTCCTCTTCGAAGGATAAGGAATGGCCAATGCACTGTAGTAAATAACTGGTTTAAATTAAGAGCTGGTTGGGAAGATTTTTAAAATCGAATTATCTAAGACCTTCTTAAGAACAATAAGATATTATTAATGATTCTACTATTGGCAGAAGGGCGTGGGTACTTATGCAAGCAAGGACCTGTTATTTCATGGATATGTAGGACATCCGTCAGTCTCTTTTTCGCCCCGTGTAAGTGCGTAGATTTTTGTGCAGACTTTCCAGGACTACAGCCAAGTTCCCTCTGTGATTAAGAGAAAATTAAAACTACATTAAAAGTTTTGCAGTTGACAGGGAAGCAAGCGGGCGGGCGCGATTGGAACTTAGAAAGGCGGAAGTTTGAAAACAACTCAACGATTTATTGATTCGAACAAGAAAATAGGGTGAAAAGTAAATATAAAATAAAGCTGGATTACAACTGCCTTCCATCTGGCAGATCGCCAGGTCCATCGGAAAGCTTTCCCAGCTCCGGGACATAGCGCGACTGGGAAGACCGCCTGCGATGACGGGACGAGTGGCTCTTCTGTGAGTCTCTCTCTTTCTGACAACGCTCACATCCTTGAGTCTTTGGGCTTAGGAGCAGCAGCCTTTCGGGATCAGGACTATTGACCACGTGAAAGATGGCCTCGTGCCGCAGGAGCAAATCCTCGCGGCGCTTCAGATCCTCGGCACAGGCACGTAGTTTCTGTTTTTCCTCCCTTAGCATCTTTTCCGATTTTTCCAGCTCCTTTAGCTTTGCCTTGCAGCAAGTCTTCTGGTGCTGGAAGACACAGGAGTACAGAACTTTCATGTTCATGTACCTTCGCTCGGAGGCCTGCTTGACCATGTCATCCATCATGGCCTCCAGGCGACGATCTAGCTCATGGATCTGGCTGCTTATGCGCGGCTCGTCTTGGAGAAATGGCTCAAAGCAAGTGGCCAGAAAATCAATCTTCTGGGTATCCCCAGACCAATCCTTTAGGCGATCGATGGCCCGAATAGTGGCCATCCAGATTCTGTCCTGTAGGCAATGTTCCTGCTTACCGGAATGAGGCTTCCTGGACAAATTTTTCTCGAGCTTAAAGAAGCGGCTTGCGTAAGGCTTCTCCGTTTCCAACCCATTGAACGCCTTGAAAAGCTCCCGGTTAGCCTCCTTGGCGTGACGATCATTACTGACTATTACGGAAGAGGCGCGACTACTGCTGCTACCAGAGGAAGAGGCATTTGTATCCGACTCCAGGGCATCCGACTCCAGTTCTCCGTCCATCTTGCCGTCGTACTCGTTCAGCACATCGTCCAGTGACCGGCACATGTTCTTCATGTCCACAAAGGGCTTGCCCAGGCGACCGATCTCTCGCAACTGGCTAATCAGGAGCAGCATCAGCCCATTCCTGGCGTGTTTGGCTTTTGGCATGACCTCCTGGAAGATCTGCAGCCAGTGCTGGCTGAGATCAAAGTCCTGACAACTGATGTTGTCGCCGTACACCTCGCCCAAAGTCTGTACTTGGCTGGCAAACTGGCGGTCCAGGGCGTACTCGCTTATGTCGCACATCGTTGGTATTTATATATTAATCTTTATAGAATTTTATATGAAATATATTTTGTAGTTTTTGATAATTTTTTAGGAGACCCGGTGATACATAAAACTTGATGTGAAATGGTATAGACTTTCATACTATGTGTAAGACCTTGAAATGACACTATATTCATAACGTATATTTTAAATATTTTTTCACTCGGTAGTGCCTAGGAAACCCGGTAATGCCCTTTGCGAATTCAGCTTGGCACGTGCTCCAAGTGCGTGTGTGGATCGCATCGCTTCGGATTGGGCCACCAAGCTGGAACTGAGTCAAAGACTTTGAGCTGCCAGCGATGTCAGCTGCATGAGTAAGTGGGACCTTCGCCCGATGTCCAACTTGGCACTATATAAGCTGCTCCGCTTGGTCAACTCAATATCAAACCAAGCTCACAGCTCCAAGTAGTCACAGCTAACCAACCAAAAACCAAACCAAAATCAACATGAAATACGTAAGTATTTAAAAGGTTTTAAATATTAAAAGAGGTTAATTAACCTGGAGATATCTCTCATTCTAGTTCGCCGTCTGCTTCTTCGCTGTCGTGGCTGTGGCTTCTG
>JAEIHY010017701.1:0-10822 GCA_018904565.1 Drosophila tsacasi | reverse complement strand
TTCTTGACGCAGAACACTCGGATGACGGTGCCGCGCTCGGAGGCGGTGGCTAGCAGGGCGCCGCTGGGCGAGAAGGCCAGTGCCGAGAGGGGCGTATCATGAGCCTTGATTGTCATTCCCGTCCGCAGCTTGCTGGCGTTGAAGATGCGCAGCTCGCCGCTGGTCTGGCAGACGGGGAAGGCCAGGTGCGAGTTCAGAGACAGGGCACAGAGACCCTGCTCGTTGGGCGCGATATTCTCGATGGAGTGCAGGATCTTCATGTCGCGAATGTCGTGGATGTGTATGCTCTCCGCCAGGCACACAATCAGCCGTTGGCGGTTCATGCGCACACACAGTATCTCCGAGGGGTAGAAGCAGTTGCAAATGTCCTGCTTCTTCTTGAAGTGCAGCATCTTAAGGCAGTTGGGCTTCTGGGCGGTGACCAGCACCACCAGCGAGCTGTTAAACAGACGCTCCACGATCCGGATCTGCTCCGTATTGTCCTTGGCAAAGATTTCCTCGACCTTGTCCTGGCCTGCTATGGAGTACAGGCGCAGACCCGTGGGACTCAGCACGGACAGGGAGCTATAAGAAATTAAATCAAATCAAGGCGATTATTATACAAATTTTTAAGTAAGTTATAATAAAGATTTTTACAAAATGTTTAAAACAGAAAAATATTGAAGAAAACCTTAAATTCTCTTTCTGAAAGATTTTAGATATCCGGCGAATGAATGGAACATGATGAATTAATAACAATTAAAAAAATTGTTTAAGAGCAATGGAATATGAAAGAAAAAATCAATATGTAGGTACGATATTTTCTCTAAGCTACAATTAAGGCTTAATATTTATTATAAAACTATGAATATATAAATATATAAAAGAAAAAAATTTAAAAATGATATATAAACAAAACTAAGAGATCTGAAACTTTTCTCTTTAACAAATGACAGATTTATTCATACATTAAAATTTATTTCGCTTAAATCGGATTGCATATAACTGAGATACAACGTTTCAAATAATAAATAGTCAAACCTATTCAGTTGAGCGGCACTGTATCTCTTAAAACTAACAGCAAATGTTCTTCCAATTGTACAAGAATATAGGACATATTTTATTTTGCTTCCTTTAAAAAAAAGGACATATTTAGTAAGCAATATTACCATAATAAAACGTAACTCCTGACCTATTTCGCAAGGACACGAAACAGGAAAAAAGTAGTTTCACTCCTGCAAGTATTTCGCAATCCCTAATTAGTCAGTCTCAAATTTATTGTTCAATTAGCCCTCTCGGGCTTCCAAAAATTGCCGTAGCGGACGGTATTTCACGTCCTCATGGCGGGGTATTGGTTAAAGTTTTCAACTAGCAATAACCGCACCTCAGTAGAACTTCATCGGTTACGGTATTGCCACTGCGCAAAGATAACCGTTCGTTCGCCGGCGACCTCCACTCCATGCCGGCAGCGCTAGAAGCAGTTGGGAATTTTATGCGCACACGCAAGCAAAAAGAGCTCAAGCAACCGACTTTCGGTGGCCGGTCAAAAGGTGCTGCATACGTTTAGGCAGTCGTTGTTCTTGTAGTGCAGCAACAAGGGTTGGGGAGGAAATTTGGGTTTTGAGATTATTAAGGGTTGATTTCCATTGCAGACGGGCAGCTGCAGTTGGTCAGCAAACTGCAAAGACTCTGGATTTCTAAAGATTTTCTTTGAGTTTTGTATGGGGATTGATTCACATTTACTTTGATGATATACTGGGATATGAATTTTTTTAAGTTTAAGGTCATCTTTATATAAATACATATTTATAAATAAATTAGATAAACAACCACTTGTTGAGCACTAGCAACAGGCACTAACAGATGCATAAAATATGTAAATTTTTTAAGCATTTGAGCCTGCATCCATTTGAATTTATAGTGTTTTCCATTTATTAGACATAAACAAAAAATTAAATAATTGCCCTAGGAATTTATAGATAAAACGAAAGCATTTATTTCATCACAAATTATATGCAATATAAAATAAAATCTATCAGAAGGAAATTTAATGCGATCTTATTTGCAAACAAACCATGCATCAACCCTTTATCACTTGTTTTTATTATTAGTTTTTACTTAACAGTTCAACAAAAGATAAATATAATAATATAAATATATTTGACCTTGCGGTCAAAGAAAAAAAGAAGTAGAAAGGTCTCCAAAAACAACATTATTTTTTTTCTAATAAAAAGCATTTTTCAAACGAACAATAATTTAAAAACTAATAAATCTCTTCCAAAAAGTTTTGTCTGAAATATCATATTAGTTTTAACCAAAAGAAAACTCAAATTTGTTTAATAAAGAAGAAAAACTATCCTGTGTGATTTATTTTATTAGTGAAAATCTACTACCTATTGAGACGCTATTGCCTCCACATTCTGTCTTATTTTCTACTAAAAGCAATCTTGAGATCAAGCTTTGAACATTTTCGAGACGCGCCACTGCACTTTGTACTCGCTGCCTATGGCCAGGTCGTGCTATCTTTCCATCATTTCCCACTCCTCACAGGAGGTCGCTGGGCGAGAGCTGGGACTCGCCCTCCGCCAGGTAAATGTGCATGGCCTTGAAGAGCAGGGCAATGCCCAGCTGCTTCTTTTGCTTCATCGTCCAGGACTGGGCGGGTCCGTAGTAATCGCCACGCTTGAGATTCGTTAGGTGCGCCAGGCCCATGGCGTCTATGATGGAAGCCTCGCGGGTATACGCATCAATGGGCATGATGTTGTGGAAGACGTGCAGGCAGACGACGCCACTGCCATGCTGCCAGATTTCCAGGATGCGCTCCAGCTTTCGGCTGGCCATTTTACCGGTCACCGGCGGCGGAGAGCGAAAGACTTCCGGCTGCAATGTGCGGAACCCGCCACCGCGGGCACCTGCACCCGCCTTGGTCTTGTCCTTGTCCCTTTGCTGGTGGAGCCGCGTGTGCTGCCTCATGGCGTCGTAGAGATGGGCGTAGGGACGCGAGGACTTGCCCTTGCCCACGTAGAAGATCGAGTCGAGGAACCGCTGCCACACACCGAACTTATCCAGGAAGGCGCTTTCACCGGGCAGATTGCGCGAGATCCTCGGATCAATCAGCATGTAGATGAAGCTCTGCTTGATGTGGCCCTCGCGCAGGTTCCTTTTCGGCAGACCGGACTTGGCGAAATGCTCCGCAGAGGCGGCCTCGTGCGGCAGATACTCGCTGATCCTGTCGAAGTCCTCCGGCGAGCGGAGCGTGCGATGCAGCTCCACAGAGTAGCGTATCTGCGCCTCCAGTGCGTGCTTCTGGGCAGCCAGCAGGGCCTCCGTGTTCCGTTTGTACTTGATCAGCTGCTTGATGTACAGCCGCTTAGTGGTCTTGGTAATGGGACCCACCGGAGCGCCCAGCTGGGTGAGCTCCCGGCGCAGGGCATCCGTTTCATAGTCCAGCGGTAGGGTGAGATTCGTGCTCACGGTGCTGTCCAGTTCCGGCGTCTTCTCGACCAGCGGCCGCTTGGCTGGCTCCCGCTTCTCGGTATTCTGCAGAAACTTGGCTTCGTAAAAGACGAGCCCGTTCTCATCGTCAGTGTGCACATAGGCTTCCTTTATCTGCAGGAAATACTCATCCTGACGGGGAGAGATTACCGGTTCCTCTTCCTTCTGCTCTTGCACCTCCTCCTCCTCCGCCTCGCCCTGGGCTGTAAAGAAGCTGTGCTCGGGCTCCGGTGCAACGACAACTGCGCGCGAGACCTGCTCCACTAGGTGCTCCAACACCTGGCGGCCCGAGCCCGGTGCCTCTTCCTGCTGATCCTTGGGCTTCTCCTCGCCGCGCAGCTTCTGCTGCAGGTGCTGCTCATAGTTAAAGTCATCCTGGCTCATGGCCTCCTCGACAAGCGCCTCCACATGTTCGTCGTACTGATGCAGCAGCGATTGGCGGGCACGCGAGCGCTCCACCTTCTCGCGCCAGCTCTCGATAAGCGATCGTTGCTTCGGATAGTCCGGATCCTCGTGCGGGGCCGTCTCGCGCTGGCTCTGGATGAGCTGCGTGAGATGGGCCTCGGTCAGGGCGAACAGGTTAACAGACTCCTCGTCCGGCAATGCGGGAATTCCGGCCACATCCGGAAACTTGGGCTGCGGCCGATGCCGCCTGTGGGTGATGTTGATGTAGTAGGGCGACGTTGTGTCATGGTTGTACTTCAGCTGGTTGGGGGTCACCGCATCGCCGGGCTGCAGGCGCTGCTGGCGCTGACTCTTCAGGCGCTGTTTCTCGCGAAAGATGTGGTCGCGCAGCAGCTGCAGCACCTCAAAGTGGCACTCCTCGATGGCATAGTGCACTGGCATCTTATTCTCCTCGTCGGCCAGGTCGGCGCGGGCCCCCCGCTCCAGCAGCATCCTCACCAGCTCCTCGCGTCCGTAGATGCTCGCGATGTGCAGGGCCGTGGTCTTGCCATCGCAGAGCGAGTCCACGTCGAGGTCGGGGCACTCGAGGAAGCGTTCCAGGATGCGGCGGGCCAGCTCGGCGTTTCGCATGCCGCAGACGTAATGCAGCGGGGCCAGTCCCCGCTCGCAGGGCACAATGCCAGCGTTGATGGTGTTCCGCTCCAGCATGGACATGATGTCCGCCTCGTTCTCGTCCTCCAAGGCGTCCAGCAGGGTCAGTGCCAGGAAGTTAGCCCGCTGCTCCATCGCTGCTGCTCTGCAAATCGATTTTTCGCCATGCAATTCTGCGCTCTAATTGCAGAAATTAGTTGTTATTTTTCCTTTTTTAATTCTCGATTTTTCAATGTCAGCGCTTTTGTTGTTGTTTTCGCTTTGGTATTTTCCGCGAGTGTGGCTGTACTTTCGGTACGGTACAGCTGCAGCGTTGCCAGACGTCTGGAATCTGATTGGTACTCTTGAGCGGCACATTTGAAACCGGTTTTGATGATGATTCCGCGCAATTATCATCGCTTTTGAGTTTGGTTTTTGGCACATAATTGGCCTGCAAAGCACGCCCTATAGCCAGCATTATCGCGCTCTGAGAGCGCAACACGTGTGGCTACAGCTACATATTTTGTAGTTTTAAATGAATATTTTTTGCTCATGAAATCGAAACTAGTTTCCCGACGCCGCAGACGTAGCCGTCGCTAAAATGGACCCAAGGTTACTTAGCTGGCCCCTTGTTATGCGATAGCGCGCTCTGAGGTCTCCCTCTGCCAGCTGTGTTGTTGCCGTTTGGAGGCTTTATTTTTTGCGTGGTTTGTTAGTAAACAAACGCAGTGATTAACAAAAAATAATAACAATATGACGCATACAAGGTATTGACTGGCCATTGTTAACGATTGTGGTCAATAATTAAGGATGTGACCTCATGAAATGTAATTCTTTTAATATTTCTAATAAAGCATTCGTTTTATAAACAGATATTTACACTTGTAAGAAGTAGAAATGAGATTTGTAAGCTTTATGGAAATAAATTCACCAGAAGCCCGGAGAATAAATTTATAAATTAACCATAGACATTATTAAATATATTCCTTAAATGAAATCAAATTAGTTATTTATCCCCTAGATAAGCTAGCCCAAGTAAACAAAAATGTTTTCACTTTGTTTTCAGTTTGTTTTTCCGTTTTATAATCTTAACTTTGTTTGTAAATAATCGAAGTTGTTATTGTTTTGTAATTTGTAAACATGACGCATCAAAAAACAAACCAATAAAAACGTTTGTTAATTTTTTATAATTTCATAATTAAAAATTAAATATGAAATTTAACAAATTTGTAGTTTTTTTAGCTTTTCTTCCCCCTATAAAAACCTTAAACTTCGAATTTATTTGTTTATTCAAAATATTACGCATTGTAACTTCAGAAGTCAAACCACAAAGATAACGAGCAAAAATAAAAAACTTGGATCTTCTATCTTAAGATAAAAATTGGTATATTTGACTCTTTAAACTTGGGAATATAAAGATAGTTGTGTCAGATGTACTTCTCTATATCTGTGTGTTTCTTCAATACTTTAAATCTGATAAATGTTATTAAAAACATATTTAGTATGTTCCAAAATATAGTGTTAATCAATTTTAAATAAGAAGAACTATATAGAATTTTCTTTGTTACTAATAGCCGGTAGCAAAGGTTCTGCATTTCTGTGTCACGTGATTGCATTGAAGCCTTTTTATAACTTAATGCTTACTTATTACTTAAGTAATCACAGTTATTATGCACTTTTTAAGAGCAGAACAAAGAAACCCATTTGCATAGCACTTAAATAACAAGAATAAAATGAGTAACACAATACGAATTTTTGCACTGCTGCATCGCGTGTTTCCCCAAATTATGCCCAATGATCTGTCCAATCGACAGCCCAGCCCCCTTGGGCGCGGGAAGGGGAGGGGCTCGGACAAAAGTCAAAGGAAATGCCCCGTTTGATAATATTCGATTTGATTATTTGTGTTGTTCAGCGTTCTGGCGTGCATTCACCTGCGCGGGCTAATTGATTTGATTCTGATTAGAGAGCGTCCGCTTCCCTCTCTCTCTCTCTGCCTATCTGCCAGAAGCTTCTTTGTTCTCTTTCGCTTCATGACGCGCACAATGTACATCAGCTGCCCGTTTTTATTGCAATCGCGTTATTTTTTTTCCCATTTTCGCCATAAGTGGAAATATTGATTATATTTTCTGCTATTTGCTTTGTTTTTGTTTTTGTTATGGCTTTCAAGAGCGAGGGAGATAGCAGGTGTGGAGATGACACTTGCCCTGAAGTAACGGTACGCTAAGATTTGCATCTTTTTTTACAAAAAAAAATACGAAAAATGACATCAGCTGAGCGAAAATAATCAGAACAATGCAAAAGCAAAACTGGTTAATTAAGCTTGAGATTTGAGGCTGTGTTTGTGAGTGTAAACAGTAGGGGTCACATTCATAGGTACTAAATAACAACATTAAACTGTTTAAACATTAAATTGCTTTAGTTTTTTGTTGCAACTATAAAAATTTTAATAATTAATTTAAAGCTTTAAATTGAATGATTACAATTTAACTATTAATGTATTTACCAGCTACACAAAATCAAATTATAATAATACAAAAAGACATTTTTCCTCATTTTGATGTCATAATAAATTAAGTAATTTCGCTATAAATATGAGAAAAGAAGAGAAAACAATTAAACTCTATTTGCATGAAATGCTATAATTCTCTCCGCAGCTTTATAAAGCTGTTTGCATTGGCGAATCGCGCTGTCAGCTGTTGCGCATTATACACGCGAATGTGTGCCAGTTGTGCGTGTGTGGGTGCCTTCAAGCACTGGCCAACAAAGAGAGTGGACTCGAATGTTTGTTTGTTGTTGCGGCCAGTGTTGGTTAATTGTTCACCCCTTGGGTTTCCTGTTGGACAGTGTATGCGGTTGCCACCACCCACCCTCCCCCCACTACTCGAAAATGTATTTCATAATAGATGTATGTAGGCATGTCATTGTTATTGAAACTGCTTGTTTGCATGTTCTAATAAACTATATACACACAGACAACAAATGACGCCAATTCACGCTCACCTACACACACACCCGCAAACATGTCAGTTACAGTTGAGCTATTAACAAGGCACACCACCCCCTTTTTTCTCCCCATCTCATCCTCAGCAGCTGTTTTCGCCTTGTTTATTCGTCTAGTTTCTGTCGATTTTTGTATCTCAATTGTTATTTTTTTCGCTCGGTTGACCTTCCTGCCTGGGAGCCCCAAGGATGCCCGCATTTGTTGCTACTTACGTAAAGTCCTGGTTGAAGTTCAGCTGATATGTGGCCATGGTTGCTGGGGGTTTTCTCCGCCTTTGCTGGTTTTAATCTCTATATCTCGGATACACTTTCACTGGCCTTTGGCTTTATTGCTGGGCTCAATCTATCTTTTTCTCGATGTATCTTATTGCACTTTTCACCGTCCCCTGGGAGCGAAACACAAAAAAACACAGTACTACGCAGGCGGATGAGCAGAGCAAAGTGTTCGATTCGATTTCTGATAAATTAAATTCGTTTTGTTAGCGTCGGTCGTCTTTGTTGTTTTTCTGCGACTGTTTCTGTTTTCTCTCGTTCTATCTATCAACAAATTCCCCCCACTCACGCACACACATGCAATAGGGTTGTTGATAATATACCAAAATATCAATATATCGATATTTTTCTAAAGATGATATTTGTATAAAGCAAAAAAAAATCGACAATTATTTTTCTTTTGGTGATCACTTTTCCCATTCAGCTTGGGCAAATTATATGAAACAATATTTTTTAAATATCTAAATTTCGATATTTGGGCAAACAAAAAATCGTGACATGAATCATCGTTAAAAATATCGATATCTTGATATATTATCAACAACCCCAGTATTTTCAGGCAACGCGAATACAGCCACACTGAAGGTCACAATAGAAAAATAAAGCCTTTTTCTTTTGTTTTAAACTCAAATTTTTTAATGTAAAAACGCATGCTGAGGTACCACAAATATGCACAATCGATCGCTCGCAGTGCTGTGCAAGCAGTGTGCTTAGAATTCGGACAAATGAGGCGTGTTTTCAGTGCCAATTGTGCGGTGTTTTCAGTGTAGTATACAACTTTTTGTGTCTCTACGAAAATTTTCTCCCGTTCTCGGGGACGCATGAAAAATGGCGGCGTCCTCAGCTGCGGCTGCGGCGACCCCAGTTCCGATTCCAAACCCAATCCAAATCCCGCTCCCCACGGAGGCAATATCGGAGGAGTGCAAGGACGACGACGCCCTCAGCTCCACACTCCACACGTGCGCCAACGATCCGGACTTTGCGGTGATTTGTGCCTTCCTGCAGAAGTTCGCCAAGGACTTGGGCCTGAACTTGCCGAGTTTCAAGCATTTGCAGGAGTGGCTGACTAAAAACGATGAAGGTGGGTCGCTGGGGCAGGTAGTATCAATTACGCTAGAGTGTGGCAAGCCGATGGAAAGCGCTTTAAAATTAACTTATATTGGGTTTAATTAGAAAAATATTAAAGAGGCAGGGCAAAGATGAAAACCTGGGAAAATAGTGTTTTCAATTGGCTCGCCAGGTGAGAGAGAGTGAGAGCGGCTCTCTTTTGACTCTCCGAGAGCTCTCACTTTGATTTGTTTGTGGTGGTAAGAAAAAGAGAGGCAGCCAAGAGCGGATTTTGTTGTTGTTGCATTTTCAACAACACAAACAAAACCGTGAAAATGTTTTTTTTTTTTTTAACTATTAAGTTTAGTGTAATAGTATAAAGTATTAATTAATTTTGTATTGGGGAAACCCAATAGCATTTCTTTTTTAATTTCTGGTGTGTCTTCAAGTATAAAATAGTAGTTCTTTTTATAATTTTTTGTTTTGTTTTAATAAATGGGGTTTTTTTTGTTTTCATAAAATAAGAAGTTTTTTTGTTCCGCAGAAATTCGAATTTACATATTTTTTTATCCTAAACATTTTGTTGCAGTTATATTATTAGAAAAACTAAAGATCCAAGCATATATTAGATCTATAATTAAGTTCTTAGTGAATTCTTATTTTATAAGTGTAAATTTAATAAAAATTTAATAAGTTGTAGCAGTTTTCAAAGCTCACTTTCATATTCATTTATATCACATTTTATCCTAACATTTGTTACCCAAACTTAAATGTTTATTAATTAATTTACACTTCCACCCTTGCAGTTCCCGAGCTAAGAGACCTGCACATAAAGCTACTGCGAAAGACTCGCAAGACTGTCCACGAGAAGAGCTGGGAGTCGGCCCTCAGCAAGTTCTGCTTCGGTTACTCGGTTCAGGATGCCTGGGAGATCGAACGCTTTGGCTACAAGAACTCCAGTCTGAAGGTCAAGCTGCGGATATTTCGCGTAAGAATGACTACTTTACGCTCAAGTTTTCCTTTGCTCACCGATTTATGATCTTGTAGGAACTCCTTGAGAGCCAGTTCGAGCGCAATGCCAAGTTTCGTGCCCACATACTTACACTAAACGCCGACACTCTGCGATCGGAGCCCATTGGACGGGATCGACTGGGCCACGCCTACTGGCTGACGCAGGACGCAGACTGCAACCTGCGCATCTACCAGGAGCACCTGGACGAGGAGATCTGGCAGGTGGTGGCCACAAACAGGGACGAGTTCGTCAATCTTATCGCCAGGCTGCGGGGCAACGAGGTGGTGCTGCCCTCCAAGGACATTGGGGAGGCCGACGAGGACACCAGCAGCAGCAACAGCTGTCCAGCCAAGCCACCGCCTCCAGTAGAAAGGGAGGAGGAAGAGGACGATGAAGAGGAGGAGGATGAGGATGAAAAGGAGTCACAGCGAAAAGAGGAGGCGCCGGAAGTGGTGAAAACAGTGCCCAATCTGAAGATTAAACTTCGGTCGCCCGAGCAGGAGGAGCAAACGGCCAAGAGGGTGAAGGTGAATATCATTATTATTAAGCATTTTCCATGGAAAACCTTATAAGATCATTTGCTCTCTCTTGCAGCCCCTGCTCATCAGTCAGGCCAAGCTGGGGGGCAGTTCGTCGCCAGCCCCGGCCAAAAAGCGTTCCATCGAGGACGTAGACAGCAGTCCCACAGCCGCAGCGCAGGAGGAGCTCAAGAAACAGCGACCCACGCTGCTGGACACCAAACGTATCAAGAAGCCCAGTCGCTACGAGAGCACCAAGGATGAAAACGAAGGCGAGTCCGGCGAGGAGGAAGAGGAGGAAGGCGACGAGGAAGAGGACTCGGAGTTGGACGAGGGCGAAGAGGAGGAGGAGGACGACGACGAGGAGGACATCGACAGTGCGGCGGCTGACATTGAGGAGGATGACGACAACGACGACGACGCTGAGGACGATGAAGTGGGCGAGGCTGTCGAGGAGCCAACT
>JAEIHY010017695.1:0-18822 GCA_018904565.1 Drosophila tsacasi | reverse complement strand
TTTTTCAGTACCAACATTTTAAAATATGGGCAGAAATTAATATTAAAAAAAAATTTATTTTGATAATATATTTCAAAATTTGTGCTAAAACACCCCCCCCCCCCTTGGGTGATTCCTGCGCACGGGCCTGCTACTTGTAATAGAAAGTAGTCTGTCAGGCAAGCAGATAAACATGGATAAATCGGATCGGCAGATGATGCTGATAATAAATAAATACACCTAATAGGATTAGAAACTCCCTTTTCACTGAGCTGCATATATTTAATATAAATAATAATATAATAATGTAATATTTAGGAAGATCATACAATTGATATATTGGTTAATATAATCAATTTATAATAATATGAAATATTTCTAATATCAACGACATTCCCTCTTCGTCTCCTCTCTCTTTTCTCTCCAACTAACCCATTTTCAACTTCAACCAGAAATTGTCCCAAAGAGATCCAAAGAATCCAATCTTTATATAATTATTCAGTATCACGTCAATGCTGGGTAAATATTTGTGAAATGTAGATATCGAATGAGGAACGGAGAAGCACGGCTACAACAACAGAGCCAAACAACACAACGACCAATATCAACAATACGCATAATAACAACAATAATCAATATTTGATATTTTAACACATTTGACATACACAGGGGAAAGGGAAGGGAAGGGCAAGGTGAAGAGGAACCATCCGAACCATCCATAGAAAACGGCAATCGGAGAGCTGGGGATCGCGGGAAGACAATGCAAGTGGATTTATTAATGACCGCAATTATTCTTATTATTATTACGAAAAGAAGCCAAAAATCGAAACGGAAAAACACGCGTTGATTTCTTTCGCCAGGGGATTCTGTTACACTCCGGATAGTGAGGTCTTAGAGGGCCCCCCGTTGCTCCAAAAGGCAGCACACAATGCGACCCCCATCCGAAGATCGGAGAGACGACGACGACCCTTTGTTCGGACTATCGAATTCTGTCTTGGAGGCGCAAAATAAACAGCGCATTAATCAATAGAAATTAATACACAACGGCAAATAGTTGTATAATGGCAAATCAAATTTAGTTTTTTCTTCGCCTCTCAGCGGGTGTAGGCTAACCAAAAAAACAAAACCCACAAAAGTGAGTAAAATAATAGCGAAGAAACCCTGAGACAAGGTTAATTTGTTCAGCAAAAGGAGAGGAATTCAGGCTGAGATCCACTCGGCATAAAGGTGAAAAGTCATTCGCATTAAGATGATGATGGCATGAGTGCTTTTCAAAAGCTTATCCGAATGACTCACTCAGTCGAGTTGAGAATATTATGTTAATGGCCTTATGAATATTCAAATTGATAATGAATTTCTGTAGACACTCCTGATGTGATTGGAGAACATAAACTAATTTGGTTCAGAGTTTTATGGAAATAATCCGAAATGAGGAAAATAAAATAACCCAACATGATAATCCAATTATAAACACACGTTTCTGAAAACCAAGCAGAACTCAATGAAGGTGAAAAGTATTCAATGTTAAGTTATGAAGACCTTTTCAACAAGAAAGTTAAGCAAACATATAATTCAGAGATATTTAAATATAGCATTTTGTAGAATTTATTCCTGTAAACGTTGTTTTCCATTGATAAATAAACAAACTGTTTGTTCATCCTTAAATCTTCTCTATCCTCTACAAATCATGAGAACACGTTCTATGTAAGATCCAAATTTCCCCAGAAACCTGTAAAGTGCTTGAAATCATAAGACTCGCTTTGAAATTTGGTTTCTCAGATAATTTTGTTTTTTTATTCATTTTTAAATGTCTTTGCTTGTGTTGGTTGTTCATGTACCATTTTTTGCTTAGATAATAACGTTTACTTTTAATACAATTAATAATACAATAATACATTGATGTACGTTCTGTTCCTCGCGTTTCGGGCTACACTGAGACTATAACGAAAGTGGCTGGGATATTTACAATATGAGGGGGTTAAAATTTAAAACTAGAAGCTACCTTTTAAGTGGGGGCTGATGCTCGTTCGAAAAAAACAACAAGGAGGAGGCGCTCCCTCAATGCTTAAAACTAAATAAAATTAATTTACAATTACGTTTTGTGGTGCTGCCTTAAATCCAGTGAGTGCGCGAAATAAATTATAGCTTTAGTTTGTATATTGGCTAGGAATGATGCGTGTCTGACTTATCCCCTAGGTCTGAAGTGCGCGAAGATTGTACTAGGATCAAGCGGAGTTAAGTGTTTGGAGGATTGGCTTACTTAGAGCTTTTGAAGATTTAAAACCAGTGGATCACTTTGGGAATGCTTCAACAATTGTACTCTACTCTGTACTCTACCCTAATGGAGCTGGCCCTAATAGAGCACCGGGACGGGTCTCCGCAGGGCGCTGTCCATGGAGCCGTCCATGCCGTTGGGCGTTATGGTGCCGGGCGAGGATCCCGGGGAGGACGTCGACGAGGACGTGTACAGTCCGGCGGCGTTGGCGGAGTGGGCGGCGTACAGAGAGGGCGCCGAGATCCCGGAGTAGATGCCCGAGTAGAAGCTGCTCAGCGAGGTGGGCGGAAGCTGGGGCGGGGCCTGACCCTGAGCCTCCAGCACCTTGTGGCTGTGGCTGTTGTTGTGGTTGTTTACTGCCGCCGCTGCCGCCGCCTGTGACTGGTGGAGCTTGGACAGGGCCAAGGGATCGAAGCCGCCGAAGTATGGCACCGGGTACGGCTGGTCCAGGTGGTGCGAGGGCGCGAAGTAGGGGGGCAACTGGTGGAACGGATTGTAGCCCCCGGCGCCGGCTCCTGCTCCCGCTCCCAGCTTCTGCTGGCCCATCATCTGCTGTCCCTGCATCTGGAGGCCTCCCTGCGGCCCGGCGGTGAGTGGGTTCTTGGGCTTGCGGCGCGGACGGTACTTGTAGTCGGGGTGCTCCTTCATGTGCAGGGCCCTCAGGCGCTTGGCCTCGTCGATGAAGGGCCGCTTCTCCGACTCCGCCAGCAGCTTCCACTCGGCGCCCAGGCGTTTGGAGATCTCCGAGTTGTGCATCTTGGGGTTGTCCTTGGCGATCTGGCGGCGCTGCAGGCGGGACCACACCATGAACGCGTTCATCGGCCGCTTGATGTGCCCCTCCTGGCCGGGCGAGGTGGCCAGGCTGTGCATTCCGGCGGACTGGTGGCCGGCTCCGGAGCCGGAGTTGCTGCCCAGGCTGCTCTGGCTGCCCAGACTCCCGGCAGAGCCGATGGAGCTGTTCGGGGAGAGGGTCTGCTGGGCGGACACCGCCTGGTGCATGTGGTGGGAGCCCATGTGGCCGGATGACATGTGGTGGCCCATGTTGGAGCCGACGTTGCCTCCGCCGGGCGATCCGCCCATGGCCGCCAGGCTCTGGGAGTAGTGCAGCACGCGCTTGATGTCCATGTCCATGCCGGGGCTCAGCTGCAGCTGGCCCTGGGGCGCGTAGTCGCCCGGCGCGGGCAGCTCCAGGCCCTGGGCCTGGCCCAAGTGGAAGCCGTAGTTCGGGTGCGAGGATAAAGTGGCCATGTCTGTGGCTGGAAACACTTTCCTTGCGGTATTCACTGGGTTAACACACTTCACTTCGCTCACAATGTCTGTGGCTATGCAGTTCTGTATTTTGTATTTTGTATTTCTGAATTTCGCGTAACTGGCCTTATCGCTTTGTCCGCTGCTGTATTCTGCCCAACTGTCTTTGCTTTGCTTGCGCTCTTGCTAGTGCTTCTGCTCGGCTCAACTGTTATTTTCTGAATGATTCGTATGCCGCTCAGTTGAGGCCGACACGACCGGAGCCAAATCGAAACCTCTCTCTTCGGAGCACTTCCGCCAGGTATGCCGCGAGCGCCAGAGCGGGACGGATGCTGGGGCTGCTACCTGGAGAGAGCTGCGCCGTCGCGCGCTCTCACTCTCTCGCCCGCTCGCCGACCATCGCTCCTTCTCTCTTTGGTTTGGGCCATTGTTCGCGCCCGGTTGTTGGCTTTGTTCCATTGGCTCCTTTATTTCGGTTATAGTTGTTCGCATTGAGGGTGTGTTCAATAGAAGAGCTGAATAGAGCCAAAAGCCAGGCAGCCGTTCGGCTCTGCTTCGTGTTGTTCGATTTACTGCTCTCTCTCTGGGTCGTTCTTGTTGCTGCTCTCATTCCAGCGACCTCGGACGGGGATCGCCAGCGAGCGAGAGAGAGAGGGAAAGTGAGCGGGAGCCTGGGAGCACATTGATTTTCGCACAGTGGGCACACAATTTCCGTTATTGTTTTGCACAGCGACGTTGCACTTCCGCAACGTGCATGCGGCCAGAAAGAGAGAGCGAGTCTGCCTCCCCGTGAGTGTGTGAGTGCCAGTGTGTGTGTTGGGCCAATCACAATGGGCGCTTGGTGTGAATTTTTGTCCATTGTGGGTGACTGTGTTCGGCTATATACAGCTCTCTATGTGAACTGTGCTCGTGTTCCCCGGCCTGGGTGTGTGTGTGTATGAAAGGACTTTTTAGTTTGTGAAAAGGACATGGAAACACGCTTTCCATTCTCTCGCCCCGTTCTCCATTCTCGCATTCTTTCATTTCGCCCGCCATTCTTCGCCATTCTTTCCGTTCCCTTTTTTTCACTTCTTCCTGGCCGCTCCAAAAAGGATATTACTGCAATTATTTACTTATTTGGCCATAGAGAAGCTGGCGAGAATAAAGAAGGAGTGGAAGTGAGGCGAATCTTCACCCAAATGCACGTACAGCCCTCAGAGCAGCTTGATTACAAAAGTCGTTTGGCCCCTATTATTTAAAATAAACGGCACAAAAGTGTTTAAATTTAATACAAATTTATTAATGTGTTTGTATGTTAGGATAGAAACTTATTTTGAATTATTTTTAAAACTGTTTTCTTCAATATTTACTTGAATAATACTTTTTTTTTTAAATTAGGATAGTAAACAAGGTCTCAGTTTTATTCAAACAAAATCCCAAACACTATAACCTCAAAACCAAAGCTAGTCCAACCCATTCTCCTTTCTCTTTCTTCCGCCCACTCACTTGCACACGCACACCAGCACGCAGGGCTTAGTGCAATTTCCAATTGCATTTACAAAGCTCTTATACCTGGCCCATACACAGCGTAAGAGCATAAAAAGCTTTCAGCGTTCTCAACGTTCCTTTGTGTCTGCTTTCGCCCAAAAAAAGAAAGAGGACGAAAGGACAGCGGCAACAACAACAACGGGACTGAAATAATAATGAAAGAAAAAACTGTTGTGCGTTGTGTAATGGAAAAAGTTTAGCTCGGGCCACATTTCCTTTCTAAGTATTCAGCATTTCACTTAGCAGACGAGGACACTAAGTGAGTGATAATGGCGGAGGGAGTGGGATAAATCCACGAAAATATACACATAGCGGCTTTTGCTTTCAGAGACATGAATGCCATTTCAGATTTGTCTGAATCTGTGGTCCTATTTCCCATTTTCAGCGAAATGTATGGTAGCCTCCATTAACAAATACATATGTATTTTTGCAACGTTATAATATGTTAACCTTTGTCCGTTTCCGATACTGTCTTTAATAATATTAGGTAAAATATTTATTAAATCTACGGATGGAATTAAAAAACGTATTTAATGGATTATGTTATTGGTCATAAAGATGTAATTTAAAGTGTTATCAAATTCATTAGGAATACAGTAGAATCACCAGGAAGTGAGTCCTATCTTGTATCCACAGAGATATTAGCAAAGAGTATGAATATATATAAGAAGACGCCCTCTCTATATAACTTTATACTCATTGAGCATAGTTAAGAAGTAGAAATTTCTTTTATAAGTCTTTGTTTTATTAAAGAATTACATATGTACATATATAGTACTTTGATATTTCACAATATGAATTTCTCTTTTCGATAACTAATATAATAATATTTTAATATTGTATTTAAAATACAACATTTTTGGCCGCTGACCACGCACTTACAAGCACTTAAATACACATACTAAACATACATATTCAAACAGATTAGAAACTATTTATGGGATATAAGGCCAAACTTTTAACTAATATTTTTTGAATTAGCTTTTGACATCTAGTTTATTTTATAATGTTTAGGATCGACTATTTAATGGATAAAATTACGAAGTCTTTTTTTAAAGTTTGCTATGACCATGAAGGAATATTACAATTTTAGACAGCAATATAATTTTAAACGCCTTGACTGCTGGTCCATTTTTACACAAACTAGTCCCTCAATTTGTAATTTTTTGAATAAAACTTTAAAGATAGTACTTTGCGATAAGTAAGTTTTTAGTTAAAACGGACCGGATCGAACGACCGGATATTACGACAAAATAGAAAACTCTGAAGAAATTAAGTAATAACTTAGTTGTTTTCATCCTGAATCAAAATCAACGTCAAACAAATATACATATAGAAATCTCCCAAAATATACTTTTAGACATTTCTAGAAGTCCATTTAGATGTATGTACATATGTACGTTAATGTGTGAATTAGGTATATTTTCAAAATGGGCTACTCCAATCTCAAACTGACAGGTTACATTCAATTCTGGTTATACCCAGACCAATAAATAATATTAATTCTCGATCTCCATCAATAGCCCAGTCAGGCTAGCCTCGGATTTTTTTTTAAAACTTTATATGCTGGTTTGTTATCCAATAAAAAACTAGAATTCAAATGAATTCATTTTCGGTTAAGTCATAATCGAATTTCCTGGCCAAAATTAATCCTGAAAGTTTGCTTTCTTTCCCTTTTTGTTTCAAAAATATATAATTTTCTAAGTTTCACGTGACTTGTATTTTCCCTGCATTACTGGAGGTGTCAATTGTCCATTCCTGAACTGGACACCTAACTAGTTTGTGTTTTTTTACATTTGTTCTAGATGTAACTGGAGTTATGGAGTTCTTTGAATATAGCAATCCAAAAACCCTTGAAAGTAAACAAAAAGGAAATAAACTCGAAGGAGCACTTAATTTGTACCTATATGCGTCGGGCTATACTGTGTTACAATTAATTTCTTCATTCTATAAGCTGCAATCGCGAATCACAATTTAAATTTTGTCGCTTGGTGACAGGTGAGAGTTAAGTCAAGTTGTTTCTGTGATTACTATTATCCGAAAACAATATTAACCATTATCCTGTCGCCAGAACCCACCCTCGCCGGCGGTCCCGCTTAACCCCAGCTCAACCCATTCTCAGCCACGATTCTCCGATTCTCTGTGGAGAAAGAGAGAGACTCACGTTTCATTGTTTGCTCCTGTATTGTTGTTGCTTTCGATTGTTGATCGTTGTTGTTGTTTTTGTTGTTGTCACTCAATTGTCATTTGGGGAGCTGGTTTCTTTTTTCCTTTTGTTGTATTCCGCAAATATAATTTTTGTATTTATATTTTTTAATTAAATTCAGGAACAATCAAGCAAATGTGCGGCTTAACAATACTGAGAATGGCGAGCATCAATGATAATGACAAAAATGAAACGAACATAAAGGCCAAATGAGGTTACATTCCAACCTTTGTTCGGCTGATTGAATTGTTCAATTATTGAAACGCAATATGTATCATTTTTGCAAGTTATACTCGATTTAGCCTCATTTAGAGTTATATTCTAGTTACATAATTCAGTTCGTCTCGCACCTGGCGTCGGCAGATGGAAAATGAATCGTTTTAGCTGGATTTTCTCACGTTTTTAGTTCGACCATTGTACATTTTGCATTTCCATTTTCCACCCACCAGATTTTCCCTTTGATTTCCTTTCGCTGCCGCTGTACGTGTCCATTTGATTGCCTCACGGATTTCGGCGCTTTTCACATGTCATTGCAGTTAAGAGCATTTTTGGCATGCTCACGAATTTCCCTTCTTTCTTCTGCACTTCTGTTGCCCTTCTCCTCTCCTCTTCGTTTTGGGTTGGAAAAATGAAAAATTATGGCGCTTTTATCGTTTGATGTCCGTTTGAGAGCGGAAATGGTGGGACTGCATGTCTGGGTCCTGCTAGGGATAATAACAACATTTTCGGTGTGGAATCATTTGATAGTCCTTGGTGCGTGTGTTCTAATGAGATAACCCAGCAAATGTATAATATATATTGAATAATTCAACCTTAACGAAATAATTAAACTGAATAGACCTGGCTTAAAGAAAGAAATGGGATTACAGTATAATTTTTCCCATTGCTTGTGAGTTCCACTTCCAGAACCGGGCGTGATTTGCGACAATAAATGGCCAGAACTGTCCCAGGAATTTCGCCTTCAGCTCATCCCAAGCTCAGATCATTAGGGGAACAAAACGGACCATTCTTCGGCGAAAAGGACTGCATGGGACTCCAGGAAAGAAGGACGCCCACATGTGCCGTCGACTTCCGTTTCGGCTTCACCTGATGCAAACCGGTTCTCGGAGTGTCATGGCTGTTGCACAATCCCTACAACTTTTGTATCCGCTCTGTGCACCCATTGTCCTGCCCCGATTCAGAAAAACTCGAGGAAACAATCTCGTTGTTTACCGATTTGAACAGAACACTATTTCCGGGGTCAGCTATTGTTACACAAAACTGATAATATTTCGCAATATCATCCCGGGATAAACAATTCACATTCACCGAGTAACTTGCGGTGTTTGCCAAAAGGATAATTGCTGTGAAAAACATGTGTAAGCCCGCTCTGAGTTGCCCAGCCCTGGTCGAATGTGGGAAAATGCCAGGCAAATCCAATTGTCGGAGCTGTCAGAGCGTAGGCCTTCGATGGCCACTCATAATCCATGCTCGATTAGCGACCATTGCGGTTCCAGGTCCTAGATGTCATAACAGATTAACCGAGGAACCTTCACACATTTCCCCGCCTCCTCCGCCGCCCTCTCAGCCTCCATTGTTCTTGGTCCTTCCTCGTCGATGCCACTTGGACTAAACGATGTTAATTTCTTAAACGAAGTTCGAGTGGCGGCCCGGTGGGGTTAACTTACGACTCTGCCTGGGATCTTGTCCCTGCCGAGGCCTTTTTCACTCGTTTGTAATCGAAACGAGCCACTTAAGGAACCGCCGCGATCCTTGAGTCAAATTTCTTTATGCCTCGTTTTCATATTTCATTTCATTTCCATTCTTTTTGCATGTTTTTCTCCTTGCGATTTTAGGGGTTGACTTCGAAGGGAGGGGGCAAGTATTTTAATACTAAGAACCTCGATACACTGCGGAATAGGACTGTACAGCTTATCCATGACATAAATTTATCGTCATAAATTCTGGGAATGTTTTCCCACTTGCACTTTCGTATGTGAGAGTTTTTCTTACTTAAAAAATAATTTTTTCTTCAAATTAAACCTGATTTTTCCCCAGTGTAGGCATAATTTTTGTTGTCGCTCCTCTCCGAGCAAATCGTCGCCGTCAAAGTGCCCACTCGAGGCGACTTCTGCTCAAGTGGGTCCCGACCGGGCCGGCGGAGTGGAGTGCCTAGGATTCCGGAACAGAATGCAGAAGAGGTGAGTTTCCTTCCTGGCCGGCGTGCCGAATCCCACGGTGTGTGTTTACGACCAACATCACAGTTGGAACGGACTCCGCGAGCCTGGGTACAGCTTGATTTCCTGGATTAGCTGCCGAAAAATCAAAAACTTGTGTCCAAATTTTGACTTTTGTGGCCCGAGGGCAAACACACCAATGTTTTCAGGGGATAGGTGGGCGTGTTCCCAGAGAAACCGCAGCCAAATGAGGTCCCCTCCACCTGATGGGGAGAGGCTGTCAAAGGCAGTTTTCTAACCCCGCAGGATGTGACGATGCGAATCGTTTTGACAGCCTGCAATCTGGTGGCTTGATGAGGTACGCCTTCTTGGTTTTTTTAGCGGATTAATGATCAAGGACATTATTTTGATTTGAATATCAAATAATTTAGAATATATTTCATGGCGTTTATTTAACATCAATAACTTATAAAAACTCTTAAACATTTTACTAAAAATATTACATGTTTTAGGGGTTAAAGAAATCCGCATTTAATTACTGGTTTTCATAAATGAAAGGTTGACTCTAACAGGCACGTTTAGTTTATTACCTGAAACTATGGCTTAAATACTTTTAATTAATTTTATTTCCCACCAAACCAGCTTCAATTAAAGCATCGCCCAGCTGCGTTCAAGGCCCCATTTCAATTATCCTTTGGTGTTCACCTGTGGCTTCTTCGCGTAATTAATTTTAGTCATTTGGCAAATGGTTTCCCTCAAAGTCAAAGGGTTTGATTGAGCGCGTTTAATGCTGGCGGAGATCAAAGCGGCCTTTAAGCAATTCAAAGACACCTAGGCACCACCGCCCCCTGTTCCACCCGTTTATTTGTGTGTTTTTCTAAGTATTTCCTTTGGCTGAATGCAACATTTTCACTCAAGTGATTTGATTTGGCGAATTGAATTCTCGCTCCGAGTGTGTATGCATATCTAGACCAAGGCGTTTCAGAATGTCTCCCCTCCCCCATCTCGGCGCTATTCAATCTGGCCGTCAATCAGTCAGTCAGTCATTCAGACTTGCCGGCGTCGCCGTCAACGTTTTTGTGGCCGCCGATGTTGATTGTTTGCTTAGCGTCCTCCCGCGAGACTCAAGTGGCAAAACATTATGTTGTTCAGTAAATTCAATTAAAACTTTGCGGTTTTTTCTGCTCGAATTTTGTTTTTATTTCCCTTTGCTCTCCAGCCCCCCTCCTCCCATTGAATTTCAAGTGGTTTTCAATCAAATCGAGGAGTTTTATTGAAGCGATGGGGAAGATGTGAACGAGCATTAGATCAATACATTAAAGGTGGGTCTACATATGTGCCTCGAAAGTTTGTTTTAGAAAAGAATTCGTCTTTTAAAGCTTTTTAATATTTATTAGCATCACCGACGGGTTGATTTTTAATGTTTTTTTGAATATTCAATAAAAGTTTAGAAGTCTGAGAAGAAAATAAAACCTCACAGACAAGTATACACGAATTTCTTATTTTCCTAAATTAATAACTATATACATATTAGGGAGCCGAAAAGAAAACACAAATGTAAGGGGATATATAGTAATTGTAAAAGTGAACAACTTAAGGAAAATAAAAACCTATTTATATTTTCATAAAGAAAATTAAAAGGCAACAAAATACATTTATTTTTAGTCTACAACACTTTACGTGTTCCTTTTACATTTAAATTGTTTGTTATTTTATTTATTTATATACTCAATGTGAACATTTTGCAGTTATACAGTCCTTACTATGAGCAAGGATTTTCCCCTATAAGAAAGCTCGTTCAATGCCGCAGACTTGATATGTCCTCTTCGAATCCGGGTCCTTTACGACCCACCCTGGAGCCATTTGTTTGAGCCGTAAAAGTTCCGCTTTATGAGTTGGCAAACAGAAAAGATTCGCGGCAAGTGGCGGCCATTTGAATTAATCAAACAACTTTTATGCGACCAGTCTGGGCCAATAAAGATGGAGTCTAATGTGTCGGGGGAGGAACAACGTCCGTTTATCGATTTGCACATCACGATAACGATTACGTAATTGCAATTGTAGCAGCAACACAAAGCCCGAGGAGAAAAGATGAAGGCCGAGTCTGAGTTCTGAGAGGCTGAAAGGAAGAGATATAGATAAGAGGACACAAAGGCCCGACACCTTGCATTGTTGGCCTCGTTGAGGGGATATCAGTGATTGACATCAATGGGAGCGTTGTTGGATAATGCGTGGGATCGGGATCGGGATCGAGATCGGAATCGGAATCGGAATCGGGACCCAGGCGATCCGCGCGGTGTCAGGTCGGATCCTTCAGGTTCCCTTCAGCTCTCTTCACCGGAAGCGTTTAGCAGCCGTCTTTGTTGGGAGTCGCGGACAAAGGAAGACGGAGGGGGTTAAAGCGGCATCTGAAAGTGTTAAAGGGCAGGGATCACTCACAATCGGAGCTCTCTCAGCTTGACTTTAATTGAGTTTGAATAGAGCAATTTAGTGCCCGCTGCGATCGGGACTCTCGCTTCTCCGCCGATCTGCGCAAAAGTTCTCAGCGAAGTTCCGCTGGAAAAAGTGTTTTCCCTTGGTGTGGCGTTAATGATATGGTGTCCCACCCCTCGTGATCACAACAAAAGGGGTTAGCCTGGCCCCTCGCCACCGCCCCACACACAGTCACCCCGTTTCGGCGGACAATTACCATTTGAATGTGTCACAGTGTGGCCAGAAAGTACGTTCCCAGCGCTGGCGATTGGCTTTGCATTGTGTCCTGGCCATGTAATTACACTCCTCGGAGTCTGAGTCTGCGTTCTAGGTGTCGAGTTCGTTGCGTAATCACATGTTTTGGACGCAGCCTCACCGGCAGCTGTCAATGGTGTGGGCACGCCCACAGGGCCGAGTCAACGCCTACTTCCCCTAATTGTTGAATGTAAATATTTTCGCCAAGTTACACTGGGTGATGAATTGAAGATTATGACAACTTCAAGAAAGTCCTTTGAATATTTATGAACTACATGAATCATTTTCGATTTCTGAAATCTTGTCTTAATGAGAATACTACTTACTCAATAAACACATTTAAATATTGTTTAAATCTTACTATTTAGCAACACCTTCAAAGTATTTGTTTGTTAAAGTGCTTAATTACACCCCAAACTAAAGTAATTATGTTTTACTAGCCTGCGATATGCATCTTGTTTGTCCACTCGACTTGAGAAATTTCCCGCCATAAAAAAGGCTGAGAAAGCTGTTTAATTACGCCCTCGGCACACACAAACATTGTAAAACAATAACAATAAAAGCGCTGAAAGGTAATGGGACGAGGGAAATGCGAAATGGTAATGCGAACGGACAGTTTTTCACGTCGCAGGTATTCCCGGAAAACGGGCTGCTTTATGATTCTTGAGCAACATCGTTTATAGCGCAGTTTCTGTGAGGGGCGTTCGCCAAATGACTTTTAAATGCCGTCTGTTTGGCCTTAACTATCGTAATTGTTTCGCCAGGCAAGTTCTTTAAGGGAAAAAAGCGACATTTGAAAAGAAAACCTTGTTGAAGCCCCTCGGGAATTGGTTCTGGGAGGAGAAAATGGTTAAACAAATATTCAAATAAGAATTATGGTCGATTCCCAGGTGAACTCAAAGGAATTCGGCTTTCTCCGGTTTCCTTTTTTGCTGCCGTTTTCTTGGAGAAATTTCTTTGCTTTTTTTTGCCGATACTCGAGAGTTTGTTTAAAGTAAATTATTTATGCAAATCAAAGTGCAATAGAAAGGAGAGTTTGCAATTTATTTTGCCGATAAAGGGGGTTGGGTTTCGCATGGGGTTGAGGGTTTGACCTTTGTGGGCCCTGTTTGCACTTGTGCTTTACTCTTTTACTCTTTGATTTAGAACTGTCAACGCACATGAGAGCTGGAAAAGTGTGCGAGTCGTTGAGTTATGGCTCCACTCCCTCCACAGGGAAATGCAAATTTACGTAGCACCCACCGGAAAATGGATGATTGTTCGAGGCTTTGTTGTACATTTCTCCAGCCCCCCTCTCTTGGGGGTACACTTTTTAAGCACATTGATTTTGTTAAATGTTATTTTGAGTGAATTTGATGTTGATATTTGTTTGTTTGGGCGTCCTGTCACTCGCATGCATCGACACTTGCGCCACAGATTTGTGGAGTTCCCCTAAATAAGTCATCGATTATGTGTCAATGAGTGTGGTGGAAATTGAAGCGGCAAGTGCTCAAGCTCTCGATTTGGGGATTTAAAAATAAGTCAATATTAATACAACTATCTCTACTCCGCGCTTTGCGTGTGAATCGCAATGCAGACTCTCAATTTATTGCATAAAACGAATACATTTTAACAAGGCTCAATAAAACTTGAACTAATTAAGTGGCTCTGGCTTCTCTAGTTACACCTACAAAGGTTGTTAAAAGTTATTGTTTTCCGAGCTGTCCGACTTGGGGGCGGCGCCGAAGAACTTCTCGTACTCCTGCTGGCGGCGAAGAGCGCGGGCCTCCCTCTCCATCTGCCGCTTGTTGGAGAATCGCTGATGGATGCGCTTCATCTCCTGCACCTCCTTCATCTCCTCCTTCTCCTCGTCCTGAAAGGAGTTGTCTTATTACCATAATTCTCAAAGGCTATAATTAGACCTACTGTCATATTGAGGCGCAGAACCAGGGCGCGTCGCCCGTCCGACATCGGCTGACTGTAGTGCATGAAGTTCTTCAGCCGCTCGGCGGGCGGGACACTCCGCTCCACCACGAGGACGATTCTCGCCCACTGGCGCTGCCACTCGTTGCGGATCTCGGCGATCTTCTGGTAGGTATTTCCCATCATGGCGATCAACATGTTCACCAGGAGCACGCTCACGATCACCATGAAGAGGAAGAACAGGATCTTCGCCTCGTACTCGTGCTGCGTGGACACCATGGCGCCGTAGTAGTCCCCGAAGTTGGTGAGCGACATCAGGAACATGGCCACTATGGACTCCATGGGCGAGGGCATCGGGTTGGACTCTGCGTCCTGGTCCTCCGGTGTCGATGGGTTGTCAAAGGTCAGGAAAATTATGTAGAAGGCCTGCGAAAAGCCAAGCACGAACACCAGGTAGATGGAGACGAATCGTAGCAGATCTCCCATCACCATGCGGTATATCATCACCACGAAGGGACCAACGGTCTTGAAGCCACTGCAATGGATATTTCAATAAACTGTTATTATTAGAAAGAAATACAAGACCCACCGACAGAAGAACAGAAAGTAGGGAGCCGTGGTTAGCATTATCACAACGGTCACATGGTCATCGATCTCGGTGAGGCAGGACACCCTCAGCCAGGGAATGGTCATCATCAGGGCACACGAAAACAGAAACATAACCCGCGAAGGAGCCGTCATCTGTAGAAACCATTCAATACACAAATTTGTCAAATGAATTTACAGGTAAGCCTACCAAATTCTCAATAAACATTTTGAGGCCCAGGAAACGAGCCTCGCGCAATGCCACCAGAAGGTAGAGAATAGCTCCCACAAAGTTGATCAGCTCCGCCATAATTCGGAGCTTGGCCAAATCGGATTCGAGATTCATCAGGGGACACTGGGCATAGCTCTCCCACCAGGCAGGCAGCACCTCCACCTCCGAGGGATCGTAGTAATCGGTAAAGTTCAGCCAAAAGGTTTCTGAAAAGAGGTTAATGTTTATAGTTAAATTAAGGAATAGTAGTTAGATTCCTCAGGACTTACTGTATTCGGTAGTCTGAGATCCCCTTTTCGCCTGACGGTGGAGGGATTCTGACCCATTCTGTCTGTACAGATCATTTTTAACCGTGGTGCTGTTGGCCCCATCCTCCTCCTCGTCATTGTCCGGACCTGGTCGCAGGATAAAGCTGAACAGCGAGATCAGGAAGTAGAAGGCGAACATGTAGAACTGCTTGTAGAACCGCGACTTGCAGAACGTGTCCCACTTGGTCTTGAGCAGATCAATGACCACGCCGTCGAGCAGCTCCAGATGCTCGAGCTTGTCTCCGAACACGACAAAGTTAAGCACAGAGTCCTTGTTGATGTTGCCGGTCTCCTCGTTGATGGTATCGATCATCAGAAGCGGATAAGCAGCGCAAGTGATGCTTCCCAGTTGCCAGTAGATCTCCCTCTCGATGCTCATCACGTGGAAAAACATCTCCACTCGGCCCAGCTTGGCGGCCAAGGTGAGGGGCGTGAGATTCTGGATGTTCTTCACGTGGATATTCGAGCCCACCTCGTAGCCCACGTCGAACATTTCCATCTTTTCGTAGATGACCAGCATGTGGAGAACGGTGTTGCCGTTGGTGTCCTGGAAGTCGGGGTCGGCACCGCGGGCCAAAACCAACCGGAAGCACTCCTCCTGCGAAAGGCAGGCGGCGAAACTTAGGGGATATTCCCCCCAATAGACATAACCGTCGTAGTTGGTCATGGGACAGAGGGCCACGTACTCGTGATCTGGGGAATCGGTCCGAGAAAACTTTGTGTCCTCCGCTGACATAAAGGCGCCACAACAGCTGCAATTACATATGTAAGAATTTTAATAAATAATTAAATAATAGTAGACATTTTAAGGGAGTTTGTTACACTCACCGCTCTTGGACATCTGCATTGGCATCCAGCAAATACTTCACCATAGCCGGGTCCTCATTGACGATGGCTATATGCAGGACACTCTCTCCGTAATACTCGTCACTCATGTATATGTCCAGAATGAGTTTGGGATAGAATTTGAGCAGTCGCTTGGCAAGATCGGCATGCAGCGATGAGGCGTTCAACAGGCACAAATGGAGGATAGTTTCGCCAACAGCACCGCGCATCTGGAAAGGGAGTAAGTTTATGAGAACATAGAGCCAGAGATTGTGAAAATAGACAAATTTTCATTTGAATTTATACATTACATTTATAAAAATTTTATGAGGAATGCTAAGAATTGGTCAACCTCTCAGGACAGATTTTATAAACATTTAGTTTGATATTATGGAATATATTTAGATGCCACATTTAAGATGTTTTTAAGATCCATATTGATTTCATTTCCATTGATTATTGACCTTTCGTTAATTGAACTAGAAATTGGCAACTATCCTTTAAAATTAAAGAACTTTCGTCTATTCGATATAGGACACATTCGGTTATTACAGATTATGACCTACATTTAATTTTAATCAATGCTTTCTAATAGTTTTCCAGCTCACTCACATTCAGATCCCAGCAGACGAATCGATAGGCACTCGGATTGGAGATATACTCAGCCTCGGACACCTCGGGGCAGTAGTCGTGGATATTGAAGTCGTCGTCGGGATTCTCCAGGGCCCGGATCTCTGGCAGCTGGCGGGTGCGAGGCCGATCCCTGTTCCGCAGCAGGACGAGCTTCGAGATGGGGAAGTAACGCCCGGCGCCCTTGTTGTACAGGAAGGGCTCCACCTTGGTCTTGATGGCGTGATCGATCTCGGCAAACTGTTTCGTTTGGCACGCCCTCTTCATCATGTCCACAAGCAGGCCGCCGCCCTTCAGGTTCACGAACTTGTAGAGGGCCTGGGTGGAGACTCCCGCCTGTTTCTTCACTCCGCTGGTAACGTTACTCTCCGTATTCCCCATGATCCGATCCCGATCCTTGCGCGCTCAGTTTAGCCTGGGTTTTTCCGCTTACCACTCACTTTTTGTAGCGCGACATTGCTGGAGGAACTGGCTGCTCTTGGAATTTGCTGTTTGTTATGGCGTGGTCCTTGTCCGTTGGTGGCTATCGATTAAACATTCCGTCGCACGCCCGTTGCCAATGCAACAGCTGAACTTGAGCTCCTTTGCGCTGTTTGCGCTGCGTTGCTAGGACATCTCACCTGTTGCACCTGTTCAACAAGTCCAGTTCGCCGCTCTGTTTATTTGTGTTCGTTTCGAGGGGGCACCATTCCACACTAAATGTTTAAATAGAAGGTGGTGACTTTTTATAGAAAAATTAAAGGCGTTTCTAGAATTTTGATACTCGATATCGATTTAAGTGAGATTTCGCTAATTAAAAGTATCTCAAAGGTAGCCATTAGCCATTCCAAGCCCATGAAGTTCATATATCCTTAATTAGCATGACCTTAAGATTCGTTTTGGCCAGGTCTGTCTGTCTCTATGTAAATATCACTAAAAATATCGCCGATAATTATAAATTCTAATGAACTTGATGACATTTTCCATAGAATCAAAGAAATAACGTTGGTTTTTTAAAGAGTTATATGGATATTATTTGTTATTTATTTGATTAACCATGCTAATATGATGAGGCATACTATCAAGGAGCTATTTATTTATTTCTTAGAAAGTCTCGTAAGGACAATATTTCAAATATAATATTCGAAAATAAAAGGAAAAATGTTTTACTAGCTCGGCAGAAGTGATTGGTACTCACTTACCGACTTCCGGTTTGCGACCCGACTAACAATTTAATCTGCTTCCTCTTATGGAACTGCTTACTAAATGGTACTGCTTCTCCACTGCTTTTCCGAATTGGTATTTTACTTGGTTTACTTGCTGCCAAAGCCGAAATAATAAAATGTATTGGCCATATTTATGAGGTAGTTGGATCTGTAAATAATTATAGTTATCTATTAAAAAACAACAAAGAAAATATAATTTGCATTTCATTTCATTTTATGCCACTGTAATGCTTTCCAAACTGTATTTGTATACTCAACTCGAAGCGACACCTGGCGGAAAGAATGGTAAGCCAAGTGTTTCAATTTAAGCCGCTTGTCTTTATGGGCGCTGTGCGCTCCTTCTAAAACTGTTTTTAAACCGTTCTAAAAAATATGTGTAGTCAAGTTGCGAACCCTCAACAGCTTGTTTGATAAGAAAAAGCTTCGAAAATTGGTGAATGTCCAAGTCGGTACAAAAGTATCGATCGATTTTCCGAGAATCGAGAATCCGAGAAAACTTTCACGTCATCATTTTTGATGACGAACGACTTCTTCGGAATGTCCATCGCCGCCCGCTTTTTTATTTTAAGTCTTAAGTTTATAAAAGAATTAAAATGATTAAAAAATAATATTTAAACTTAAGAAACATTTAGATGCATTTTAATGCTGGGCATATCGGGAAAACCCCGTACAAATTACAGAATAAAATAATATTTAGGCATTTAAAGTACACAATTCTGTCTCCCTGGATAGTAATTTTGATATTTTTGAATCGAAAGCTGAAATACACTTTATTTGAGAAGTATAACTTATTTAAAATTCTCTGAAATTCTTTGACTTCACACGGTTGTGTATTTTGTAAATATGAAACTGCTTAATTTTATAAGTGCGATTCCTTACTTGCAAGGAACGAATTTAAATCGTTTGCTTGACAAATTCCACCAACATTTCGAGGACCACGGCCTTTCCTTGCCAATGCATTGGCGACTCCAGACGTATAAGCTCTGTGTTTAATTAAATCAACCAACTAATAGCTAA
>JAEIHY010017690.1:0-14538 GCA_018904565.1 Drosophila tsacasi | reverse complement strand
AAGGTTGCTATCCCACTTCTGAAGTTGTTATTGCTGTATCTTATATGATTGCTTTTATTTCAGATGATTTAATAGTTTTTGTCCTTTTTACAACGTGCTATATGTTCCGCGTCCAAAAAGTTAAGTGTGCCCCTTAGTCTCTCTATTCTATAATCCTTACTTCTCTGAACCTAATTTACTAACATCTTGGAACAATGGAACGGAACATAATACTAAATGGTAAATTCTAAATGGGATGGTACTTATACCAACCCTGCTAACAATTTGAACATTTATGGACTTTGAAAGCGAATTCTTACGATGAATAATCATCATTCGTCTTTGTGTCTTAAGTGTTAAGTGTTGACTGTTTCATCATCCTAGCCAATTATCTATTAGAAATATTGGAGTGTTTTTTTCACTTACGTTCCTCAAATACCCAAATTCAATCAAACTGTTTTAATTTATATGGAAAAGTATGTTTACAATGTTTAATAGGCATACTTCAACCATTGCCCCGCAGCTGACTTTTAGCTCTGGATATCGTTTACACATTCACACTCGTTTCGAAGCAAATGTTGGCAAAAGTGAAAACTTTATAGCCCAGCAATGGCGATACCTTTTAATTAACAACATTAACCAAAATGCCGCGCCTCCTGAAAAAGAGGGAGCAGTCGGTGCAATAAATAAAATTTTAAAGGTCTCCCGCGCCGCCGCACGCCTGGCACTTAATTACAATTTTCCGCACCGGCATTTTCCGGCTCCTAGTATTATGTCACCGCACTCACCCCACCCGATGCTCCTCTCGTTCCCAGGTCAGCGATAAATTCCTGGACGCCTACAAGGTGGGCGTTATTTATTGGCCCTGCGTGCAGACGGTGAACTTCGCCTTCGTGCCGGCCCGGAATCAGGTCGTCTTCACCTCCTTCTTCAGCATGTGCTGGACCACGTTTCTGGCCTACGTCAAGTTCCTGCAGCTGCATCCGCACGTGGACGTGGACCACCATGCCGTGGACATCCACTTCCTGGAGATGTGATCCCGATCCGAGTAGGAACCTAATCCGGAGTCCTAGTTCGGAAGCTAGTTTCCCGATAATGTGATTGCACATAATATTTTTTTTATAATTTATTTATTTCGATATGAAAAATGTATTAATTTGTGTGTGCCTGATAAATGAGTTTGAGATAAGTTCACTGCTGTCGTTTTCCTCTGACTCGTTAAATTTAATTGGAACTTAGTGATTTGGTGAGTTTTAGAAGCTCAAGAGATTGGAAGTAATAGAAGACGGCGATGGAGTTTTATGATCGATAAAAAAAGGTTCAGATCGATGGACTCGTCTGTCAGGAAGATTTTAATCAATCGGCAAATTGACAGACATGCTGTAGTCAGATTTTAATAAAACGATACAGAAATATAAATCTATGAAGGAGATTTTTCCCAGAGCCAGGAAACCATATTTGTAAATAAAAAACTTTGGCAAGCTTTGCGAACTGTGACTGGCAAAGTTTGTTGCATAAATTGACCCGGATCAGCATTTATCAAAATTAATATTTATTATTTGTGCGCTTCTTTCGCTCTGGGAACGGGGTTCCATTAAAGTGCATACGCAACATCTATGCATATTATATACGTATGCCATTTAATATATCTGAATATCTGCGGGTTCGTTGAAGTGGAACTGGTCGGAAGGGCGCAGTCGAGGGGAGTTAAGTGGTCGTGCTGAATGCGAGAACTGAATGCATAAATAATGCCGATTTAGATTATTCTGAAACAGAAACATCATCGCCGAGCTGCGGTCTGCACTCGGATATTCGCATTCGCATTCGAATTTTGACAAAAATGCCACAAAACAGAACAGGGCGCAGACGATGACGAGACCATAATCAGGCGAATTAATATGGAAATTTATGCAGAGCGAAAAATGAAACCGCAGAAGTAAGCCCAGAACGCAAGCCGAAGCCAAAACGCAGACCCATGCCGAAACCCAAACGCATGTGGGTTCTGTTATCAGTCCGGGAAAACGTGGCGCACTTCCTGGCCAAACGAGCGGTTTGGTTAACAGTTACACTGCACAGAAACCAGAAAGTGGTAAAGTCGGTTAATTTGGCAAAAGCTACTGCAATATAAACCATTGCCAATAACGCCGAAAAGTTCGTTTTCTTAAGAAACTGCTGATATTAAATACAGAATTTGAGATGTTTGTATTAGTTATAAAAGCCAAGAATAAAGCAATATCATCGAAACAATATCAGTAATATTTTCAATTACTAACCTAACCACCTTGGCAGTTAATAGTAATTTCACAAATTCTTCTCCGTGTAGCCGAGCTTTGTAAAAACAATTGAAACAAGAGTTTCATTTAATTCCGCGTCGGCTGGCAGGCCAATTTCCTATCCGCCCAGCGCCCATTTCTCAGTGTCTTGCCGGGGTCTTTATGCTGCTGTTTTATAGCGCATTAATTTCGAAAGTAGCGCTACGTGTGCCAAAAATCATTAGCAACGGAATTACGCTCAATGAAATGCAGTCGGCGTCGCGTCGCGTTGCCGGCAAACAAAAGCCGTCCAAGGGGAGATAATAAAGCGTGGCCGGGCCGGGCCGGTCTTCGTCCTCGTCCTCACGCGGCTTCAATGTTGTTGTCGATGATGCCTGAACCGGGGAACTCGGGCTGGCGATGCGGAGTGGAAGTGGAAAAGGGAACGGGAGCGGGAACGGGGAACAGCAGGGGAAAGGTGGAAAATGGCAGTTGGAGGGGGAAAAGTCGACACCCGCCAGCCGGCAGCCGCTTGACGTTAACGTTTCTGCTGCTTATAAATTTACCCTAACGACAAGTTAAATGCTGAATACGAAATGCCGCTGACGGAAGGGTTCCCATTCCGGAACCCTCACAGATATCGAACACAGGCCGGAGAATTTGCCGCCAAGATGAAGCCCTAATGTGCTTGATGTCGAAAATGTTTGAAAATGTGTGCACAGGGGAAGGAAAGTAAACGTGAAACTTTGAGTGCTTCTGTAGTCCATTTAAAATTTAATTATTTGCCAGGCCAACACGAACATTCATTCAAAATACCTTATACAGTTTAATTGTGAAGTTAGAAGCAGTTTACTAGAGTGAAGCCAAAGATGTGTAACCTTAAGCTTTACTTTTCCTAAATGTAATGAAACTTTTAATGATAATATCCCAATTTATTAATTAATTATTGAAAATTGGCAAGTTATACAGGATACCTTAAGGGAAACCGATAACAGGGAATGAAGTTATGAAACTATAATCAGATTTGTATTAATTAAAATGTAATATACGCAAGGGTACCGCCATGTCCAAGTTCATACAGGTAACAACGCAGAGATTCGCACATGTTAATATTGATTTGATTTAATCAGCAAAACATATCAGATCGGTATTTCGGACAGATATCAGCCCAATTCGGAAAAGTGAACCGGTTGTTTATCTGAATCTGACGATGGACTAGCGCAATCTTATCGCTGGGGAATAAACCATTATTAGATAATAAGCGGAACTAATTTGGTAAATGAAATTATGCAAATGGCGTGTGCAATCAGTACGATTTGAGACCGTCGGGTGCGAGTACTTTGCTGTCTCCCATGCATGGTAGCATGTTCAAGTCAAAGTCCTTCGATTTGGTCAATGAGGAGAAGACTAAGAAACCGGAACGCCTTTATCAGCCACGTCGAATGCAATGGCTAAAATACATCATACTGCCAGCCGTCTTCGCCTTTGTGCTCCTTTTGATTCTGGTCAATGTGGATTTCTCCGACAACAGCGAGGAAGTCGCCTCCAATTCAACGAGTCTAGGGTTGCACTTGGACAGAGACTACGGCTGGAAGTTGGATGCAGGTGGATCTGCCACAACTGAAGCGATCATTAGTGTCAAAGAGAATTTCACTCAACAAATTTCAATGGCCAAGGATCCAGAACTTACGGGAACGACGACAACAACAGCATTTCCAACAATAGCTACCAGTATTGAAGATCCCAAAAAAACAGATTCTACTAGTTCAATTTCAACGACTGACGCAATTTCATCACCAATAACTACCCCAGCTCCAACCACAGCCTCGACAACCCAATCACCGAACTGCGACGAGGAACTGTGCCAGGAATACGCGTGTTCGGTTCCCCAGGAGGGAAGTACATCGATATCAATGCCCTACGAAATGATTTTGAAGTTTAGGGATCTAAAAAACCACACTATTGAGGTCGCCATAAGCGAGTGTGAGTCCATCCAGATGAGGATAATGTACTTTGCAAACAACTCATCCATCGGATCGCTAGATCCAGAAAGTTTGGAAGTAATGTTGAGTAATACAACATTTGGTTTGGACTGCGGAACACCCTATATCTACTGTGTTATTCTGGGCGGGACAGTATCCGCTACGTCGCAGTGTCTTCCCCACAGGACAATGGTATGTGAGGAGTATTCCTCGCAAACAGAATCCTGGTTCGAGGCTAACGGCGGTCTGGTAATTGGACTGGGCGTGGCGGTTATTTTGATTAGCAGCCTCCTCGGGATGCTGATACTGTACGGCACCCTCCGGTGGAAGCCCGGACTATTGAGGGGAAGTAAGCCCCAGATCGGACCTTCACGAGACTCGAATACTATGGTTCTGATACCCCAGGAATCCGAAAAGAACGAGTACGGCATTGCGAGGTGTGTTTAAACTTATAACTAAGCTTCCTGTTTCTATCACACTTCAAAAGAAATGTCAAACAAAATTTTAAAAATGAACTAATTACTAGTTGGTCGAATTATATATTTTTAAATATATATTATCTTTCTTATCTATTTCCGCCTCTAATCAGATCCCCGATTTCGACGCTTGACAATAACGAATACATAGTCGCTTATCACCGATATCTGGAGCAGGCGAATCTCCGGCAGATGGAGTCCAACAAATACATAACACCACCCAGGGAAAGGGCACCCTCCGTACCGCCATCCTGTGAGAGTCCCTCCCACCTCACGCTCCCGCTCCCACTTCCAGCAAGGAACGTGTACGAAAGTCTCGATCTTTACGAGGAACTACCATAGAGCCATACGCTTCGAATATATATATATATATATATATATGTTTCTGTGGACAGAAATTGATTAGATCTGTGTTTACGAAGTTTTATGAAGTGCGTTAGAAACGATAAGATCTAAAGCTTGTTTGTACGTTACAATTAAATATAAAAATGTAACTTTAATATTTTCTATACAAATTACTTTTATTATGAGTTCGTAGCATTTCAAGCATCAAGTAGTGCAATAATACAAAAAATAAATGTGTCAAGTTAATAAATGTTATGCCTCTTTGCTTAATTTCACAACCTTTTTCTGTTATTTTCCTGTTCCTGTGGGATTTCTTTCATGCGAAGTAAAGAAAATGCTTGGCTACATAGAATTGATTAAATATTTAATAAAAACACTTCTATTATTACTTCTGTACTCTGTTTTGCATATCCTTATATCTCAGGACCCTGTGAAAGCTGACACAGTTCAATGCTTTCATTTATCTTTAATGACCCCCAGTTAGCGATGAGGGCGTTGAGAACTCCATCTGAATGCGCGCCCCATTGTGGAGCCTGGCTTTTGCCCTTCCTGGGGACTCGGGGTGCACAGTTTGTTGACTTGCCACATCCACAATAAAATATTTTTGTAAGCGCTTTTTATGGCTGACATATCTCTTAATACACACTCGCACGCACACACTCACAGATCTCTTTCTGCGAGCGTTTTGCCAATTTATTTGCGCCCCCCGTGCCAGCTTGGACGTTTGGGTTTATTTTTCGGTGCCCTGCAGGCTGTCGCTGCCATAATTTCCCAGGCACATCCCCAGCTGAGCGAGAGGGACGGGGCATCGTCTGCCGACAGAGAGGGCAGGAGGCGAGGGAGTGAGAGGGAGGGACTCTGTCAAAGTCCGGCCAAGTCTCTCGGCCATATGTTGCACACATTATGCTTACTTAACAATTAGAGACGCTCTTGTAATTCCACAAAATTGCTTTGTTCGCTTGGTTTTTTTTCGCTCCGAGGGAGGCTGGCGACTTTTGGGGAAGGGGGAAACGGTGCCAGTACTATATGCTATGTGGTCTTTCGGGGGCGGGGGTTGGGAAGGAAGTGCCGCAGAGTGGCTTTTGTGCTTGTTCCTTTCAGAGCTCTTTGGTCACTCAGCTGTGAATGGTTATGAGCTTTAAATCCGAGGAAAATGCTTTGATAGCCAGGCTGCAGTTATGTGTGGGAACGGAAACTAGTCAGGGGATTGCTCGCAGAAGGTAAGAACTGAGTTTTCCGGTAACCAGCACATCGTTCTTTGAGACCGCCTAACTAAATTTGGGCTTTTTGGTAAGCCTTTCTAAATATGTCTAATTATTTAAATAATTCAGGAACTCAACAAAAAATATAGGACAATACTGCTATGGAAATATATTTATGCAAAAGGCATGAAAGGCTGATAACAAAAAAGATCAACAAATATTTTACATAATTATTATTTTGTTTCCTTGTTCACGCATTTTTGTTATATTTTAATTCCTTTGTCCCGTTCTCACGGTACACTGGCTTACGATAAAAAAAGCAGAAAAGCAATTGCTCAAGAAACGAATGTTCTTACTCATCTTGTTATTACCATACATATGGTCTTTTCATCGGTCACGCAGAACATTGGAAAAATAAAACACCTAACCGAAATGAAAAATACAACCTTAGAAATTGTAAAATAATGGTAATACCTACCAAAATGCAAAAATAATAACCATAAAATCCAACAATTATAAATTTAATATTAAATATTATTTTTTCATTAAATGTACCATTCAGTAAAATTTCGTTCGAAAGGAGTCAAGCCTTTGGAAATAATGAAAACTCTTGTCAGCTAGCTGATTGACTTACGAAAAATATTCCATCAAGCGATTAGATCGGCATCCGTAATGAACGCTCAAGTGGCACACAGTGCGTTCCCAGAAGACGAAACCCTA
Source organism: Drosophila tsacasi (assembly GCA_018904565.1). NCBI lineage: Eukaryota > Metazoa > Arthropoda > Insecta > Diptera > Drosophilidae > Drosophila > Drosophila tsacasi. Next base: position 7,582 of record JAEIHY010017690.1, on the reverse strand, counting down.
CTCCGCACAATTCACTTCACTGGGACAGGACGGGGCTTCCCATTATCTGAAGTGTGAGGCGAGGGAAACCCTAGACGGTGTCACAGCCGAATGCATCTGGACAATCCCACATGGGGGCAACTGGATCGATGCGGTATCTGTCGCGATTGATATTAATGATTTGCAGCAGAGGCCATTACGTTGTTTTGTACCTTTCCATCATCAGAAAACTAGGAAAACTCTCCGATTGCATGGCCCGAAGCGGAGGCGTCGTTCCAGACGGACATACATAGGGGGAGGAGGTAAGGTATGGTGCGATTGTCTACCCTCGCTGGGAAACCCCATGGCTACGGCTACGAAATCAAAGAACCTTTCGCTCATTTCCCATTTTCCATTTGCCGCTGATAACGGACACGAACCAACGACCCCGTAACGTGGCATTTGTTTAATGGATTAAAAATAATAGGTACGAGCGGACAGCGGGGAAGCAGGAAAAGCGGGCCCAGTGCAGATAAAAATCGCAGCACGTTTTGTGTGCGCAGGGAAAATGGAAAATGTGCCGCGGCGTGTCATAAATTAATTTTTGTAAATTCTGCAGCCTGTCTGATTCGGTTGCGGATCGGTATCGACTTTATCCCGGCCCCGAGACAGGGATTCTTATTAATAATAATAATGCCACACGGCTTTGATGGACAGACAAAGGATTTTCCCGGACGTTGTGGGTGGGTGGACTCGCTCTATGGATACGTACGGAGGCGAAACCACTTTCATTTCGGGCCTTCAAGGGTTGAAAGCCCCCCTTCCCCGCTCTGCTGCGGTTGTCAGGCGAAGGAGAAGCTTTTAAAAAATTATGCAAAAATCATGATTAGGCAATTTCCCGATGCTGGAATGGAACGGTCTGCGGGTTGTGTCTCCCGGCAGCTAATTAGCCATTCATGGAGTGTAGTGAGCTGTCGGGGGAATATTTAAACAGTTGGCTGCTTCCCAGAAAGCGACGGCAAAAGTTTAATTAGTCCGGGCGAATGAATGTGCCTTATGAATATGAAATCCGCACACAAATCTATTCAGCCCCGATCAGACGCACTCGTATCCTTGAGACTCCGGCTGGGTTCGGTCCGGTTCGGTTCAGTTCTCTTCAGTTCGGTTGAGTTGAGTTGCGACTAATGAGCCCGCGCAGAATTGGCGCGGAGCTAAACAAAAACGGCGCACAAAATGTAGCAATTATGGGGCGGGACAGAGAAAAACTCACATTAATGACAAAAGCCAGCCAAGTACTCGGCGCACGAGGAGAGGCTGCTTAAGAGCCGCAACAAACGAGGGGCACTTAAAAGATGAAACATAAAACGGAGCCCCAGAAGCCCATAAAAAACACATTGTGCCGGGGCCGCACTTGAAAGGCGAGTTCTTGCCATACCCCTCGCCTTGTGCGTCCTTTACACTTAAAAACATTGCATTTCTATTGAGAATATGTTCTGGGCATATGATTCTTTTCAGCATTTCTATTTGCATTAGGTTGAAGTCCATAGCTATCTGATCCCCTCGAAGTATAGGTGGGGTAATATTAAAAGATAAACATAGTAGAGTGTACAAATCAAGCCTTGGAATCCTCGAAACCGGTTCGGCTAAAGTCGGGTAAATAACTTGGGAGTTATTGGGCAATAAAGTTTCGGTGTTTCGCAACATACTTCTTGCAACATTTGCCTCCATTTGTCAAAATTTTCTTATGCCTTCCGTCCTCTTTAATTTAAGATACTTCTAAATTCTTACAAATTAAACAACTTGGGGAAGCCATGACCACGACCATGATTCATGGCTGAATCATAGGGGAATTCAATGCGGAATCATAAGGGAATTCATGCCTGAATCATAGGTGAATTCATGGCGGAATCCTTGGTTAACTTCCTATTTCATTTCACCCACAATGCTTTGGATGCCATTATGTATTAATTTTTACTCAATATTTAAAATAATCTTGAAATCCTGAGTCACCTTTAAAGGTTCCCTGAGAGATCAATATAAAAAAATCATTTATTCATTAAATTATTATAAAAGTTTTAAAAGGTGTGATCAGAACAGCTAGTAATAGGATATGAAAAAAAAACAACCAACTCAAATATCGTATATTTTAAAAGAAGTAAATAAAACGCGCTATTACAGATACTGATTCATCCGCTTAAGATCGAAGCTCCTCTTAATAATTGTACTCAACATTTAGGGATATATCCACAGTGTAGTCCTGTCATATGGGACAAAGAAGCAGTTGCTTTGTGGCCGGTGGAAGGGGCTGTCGTAAAATTGCAGCATAAAAATAAAAATTAAACCACTAAACGCAGTCCAAAGGCGACCGACGTACGTACAGACCCTGACTTGTAACTTCTCCGTTCGTCCTCCCCCAGAAATGGATTTAACTTTGGGCTGCTGGCTCGACGGTTTGAAAAGCGACCCCAAGGGCAGGACCTCACGTTCGTCCTCGATAAGGGCGAGGGTGTGCGAGTACCCCTAATGATATTCAATAATAATACATGCGCATAAAACTTGCGACCCACCGCCCGAAAGTCGTCAACATTTCAGACATGCTCCGGCTGCGCCTTCAGAATTTAATGTGCTTATAATGCCGCCCGCTGGCTCTTCGCCATAAACAGATGCAGTCCTCACTCCCAGATAATCCCCACGCCCGTCCCTGTCGATTCTGATCCAGATCCCAATTCCGAATCGAATTGGATACGGCACATACGCAGCCACACTCACGTAATTGTGAGCCCAGCGCCCTCGACACATTTTTAACAGCAAATGATGTCAATTTCCATGCCCGCCAAGGGCAGGGTTAGCGTCGCCGTTGCGCTGGGAATCCTCCCCAGCTGGAATCGCAGGATGGAGGTCCCTGGAAATGCTGAGCGCGTTTTGTTATTCTATCGGAAATTTAACTTAATTGGTGCGTGAAGTGTGCACTGAGTGGATTTGATGGCTGCCAGGCAACTATTGTAGTTGAGCTGCGAATTTGTCTGCACCGTCGCTTTTCTTTCCGCTCCCCGCCCCAGGCCCAAGGCCCTTCCACCTGGCCTCATTATAATTTACCAACAGTCAACAGGCAGGGCTGCGATCAAATTGGACAGGCTGTGCCATATACGAGGGCGGAACTTGAATAAATAGTTATCTTGGGAAAAATCCACAGGACCCAATCTAAAGAGACTTAACTGAAAATTTCTTTGTTATTTGTTTCTTAAGATCATTCCTTCATAACTAACAATTTTGTTTATAATGTAACTAGTATGCTAATAACAGGAAAATTGTATTTTAAATGCCTCTCGATCTTAATTCATCCCTTTTTATATTAAATTAAATATAATTGTAGTTACTAAATTATTTTACAACTTTAACAACAATGTTAAGCAGCCTCCCCTAAAAGTATGCAACGAGTTTAAGTACACCAATGTAATGTTGACTGTTAATTTAGGTTGGTAGAGTTTTCAAATTAGAAAAAAAAACCTGACAACATTATTAGAAGTAAAACACATTTATAAACTCAAAAAAAGTTTAAATTTTTTCTATGCTCTTAAAACTAAGAAAAATGAAACAAGGATTAGTTACATTGTTACAGTAAAATAACGCTTGTAAGTGCTCACTGTTCTTCATCACGATTAGGGCTTCTGGAATATTTGCCTGGGCCCATTTATATTTACTTTATATCAACCCCGGCGTTGCAAATCGTTGTAATTGCTGCCCACATGTAGGATCCATTATTATTTTGTGAATTGGGGAAGCAAAAACCGGAATTTGTTGCCGCACCGAGGCAACCCTTTCGGGTTCGTTTGTAGGTGAACTGCTTTCTGCTATCTGCGTAATCCCATCATGCCCGGCAATCAAATTAATTTGCCATGCCCCAGTTCGCCACGAAATGGCCGACCAACCCTCGTGGCTGAAATTCCGAAGGAAGGACACGGAGACAGACATCCCGGATGGCAGGGCAGGGGCATCCAAGCTGATTAGCATAAATTCGTCTATGTCGTTGCTGGCAACGTTGTCGTCTTTTGTCAACGTGTCTGGCATGCCAAGCTGAAAAACTTTGCCAGTTTCCCTTCGAGTCTCCCGAAGGTGAGGGAAACTCAAACAGGAGCGCCGAAGGAGCAGGAGCAGCCACGGCTGGCAGTCACGGACTTCGGCTGGGAAACATGTGTCACTGGGGCCTGTCTGCTTATTGCACGACTAATGTCACTTGCAGGCGGAGCAGTCAACAAAGGACGCCTGGCCACGGCAAACTTCCTGGCACAAAGACTGGCTTTTTGGACTGCAACTGCAAGTGCTGGCATTCCTTCGACTCTCCGGGGATGCGAAATTATTTCCAAGCCACTGACGTCGCTGGGTGAAGGACGAAGGGCGAAGGACAAAGGACGAAGCGTTTCTTTCCAAGTAGTTTTCAGAGCTCGCTTACTTGATTACACTAATGAAAATATGCAGAGTCGAAAGTCCTTTGTCGGAGGGAAAAAGGTCTTACTAGTTTCTTACTGTTTACTGAACATAAAAGGTGTTCCTATGAAATGTAACTAGTTGTACTTTTCAGAATGCAATTCTTAGATTTGTATCTGTTCATGATTAAATTAACAATACCAAATACCAAATACCAAACATTTTATGTTTCAGGTTTTGTATTTCATCTTAAACTTTTTCTACCCCACCTCAATGGAGTCACTAATCATACAGGTTTAAATATGTACGTATCTCGACTGCTTCTTTCTTCTAAAACAATGCTGCAAACAGCTGCTCATCCACAGTCGGGATCAGAATACAGATTAAAGGTGCGAAAGGCCAAGCTCAACAATCCCAGGATTGTTGCTACGTCTCATCCCCTTTACTTGCGTTTTTTCAGGGCTGTCGTAGAGCGTCGACGCATTTTGTGTCTCAGGAATCTTTCAAGTGCCGATCTGTTTACGCGGAGTTCACCAAACAAATCGAAATCGAGAAAAGGGTAAGGGCAGCCAGGCACTAATCATATTTTAGTGCGGTCCAACTAATTGCGGACGCGGTTTGTAACGCCCGCCCCCCCTCTTATTGACACACAAGCGAACAAAGTGCACTCACACCCAGCCATCGAGGCATATCTGTGAGCTCAGCGAACGTACAGACACACAGCCCAGGGAGGAAGACACACAGCCCAGGGAGCGGTGATGCGGGCAAGGACAATGGTCGAGGGGAGGGTAGCAATTTACACCTGAGATCTGTTAAACTCACAAGGCATGGCAAAGAAGAGGTACTAAGATTTCAAGAGGTAGATTCCGACTTACCGTGTGCCGGTCCATCTCGGGATCTATATAAAAGAATGCAAAAATCACATAGCAATAAAAAGAGTTCATAATAGTGGGTAACACAAATATGTACAAGCGAATGTATCAAATATAAACAGAAAGGCCTTTTCATAAATATACTATAGTGACAATGTTGCCCAAATTGATCTCTTTCAAAATTGCAGTCAAGGAAATAATTAAAGGTGATTTTCGCCAGATACTTTTTAAAACCGAATCATGTTCATTCCTCTACAGTCAAGTTATTTCTTCTCCTAAATTCATAATTCACATGTTAAATTGCAATTTGAGCTCCGAGCTGCCACCCACGCCCCTGGCAATCGCCGATGGCTTGTCACAACCTCTCATAATGTCGTGAGCACTTCTTCTTCGAGCGGCCAAGAGAACAGGGTAGCAGGGGCCCAAGAATCGTTGCCTGGGTCTAAAGACGTGTTAATGAAGCAGACATGTGGGCCAGAACCCGAAGAGCCAAGTCGTGGTCGTCGCCATCGTCTTCAGCTTCATCTCGGGCCTTCTCTTGGTCTGGGGATGTCGACGGCGCTGAATGAATTTGTATAACTTGCAAATCATGTTGACTGACGGGGAACAGCGTCATGAGGTGTGTTGAGCGCGGAGCACAAACACCCGAACCCGGTCCCGAGACCGAGCCCGAATCCGAACATATTGTGCTGCACATATTATGAAAATACCGGGGTCGTCCGGGGGGCGATCTGGGGTTGTCTGTTCTACTAAATCAACATCATTAAGTTTTCTGTTTATAAAGAAAACACTCGAGCATCGTTTGCGAGCGCTCTTCTTTTAGTTCCCCCGGAGTTCGGCGCTCGGCTTATTGCTCCGGCGGAGTATTTACCCAGACCAGAGAAGCGAAGATGCGTGCCGTGTTTTTTTAGGCTGGTTCCATCACGACTGGCGCGAAGTCTCCAAAAAGCGATACAGCCAAGTGCCAAACACAAATTAGTAGTCGGCCGAGTGCTGGTCGAGCAGAAAGTGGCAGGAAAGTGAAGTTTCCAGCATATTTGCCAAGCATTTTTCCAAGACGCTTGCGATGCATTCGAAAAAGTTGAGGCTTTGAGGCTGAAACGCTGTCTCCGATCACCCCAGACAAAGCCCTTGCAGGGGAAAAAATATAGGAAGGTTTCCTTAGAATTTCTTAAAATATTTATGGCCTTTGGAAACAATTTAATTCCTTATTTAAATTTATAACTCTTCGGTTTGGGTTTATCAGAAGTGCCTGGCTTGGGTCATCAGAAGTTCAAAAACCCTTTTCTCTCTGTGTATCTACCGGCGGTCCCAGACATCCATTACGTGTGTCGAACGAGCGGTGCAACAAAATGTGTGGCAAAATAAACAACAAAGTCACGAAATTGTTTATACAATAAATAAAGTGTGAGTGGAGCGCAGCGTCTGCGCCGAACAGCAAAAGTATCTTAAAGATACAAACAAGCGGCGGGCACTGGCGCACGCATACCGAACATGCCACCAAGCCATCTCCATCCTCGGGACGCGGCAAATCCAAAATGCATCGCCCAGATACTGCGGCGTTTCCTTCGACTGCGAGTATCTGCGCTTAGTACTGCACTTGCATGCGGCTCGAATTACAAGCGGGCAAATGTTTAAATACTTGAGTGCCGAGCACGAGCATATTAACTTTTACTCAGCGCTGGCTGTTCGCTGTTCGAAATTGTCAACACGACAATTCACTTAGATGTGCTCCTCCGCCATCCGGCAGATGCACTGCAGCCATGTCATTAGAAGCCGCACCCCTCGCCGCGAAGATGCCATGGCGCCCCAGGATAAGAATATGGGCGAAGAGTGTGCGGGTTTCCAGAAGTTGGCAAGCACCGTTCTGTTCAGCTGTTATCTCACTTGTCAGGACAAAACTTGCCTCAATCCAACTGTGATAAATAATCCAAAAAAAGAATATCTTCCCAGTTTCACGCAAAGCATAACAGATCGTTACATTTTAAGCCATCATCTTTAGTGATTGGCTTAAATTTTAAATCAATTCAAATGGTTAAAATGGTGTGAGACACTGGCGCAAAGAAATAAGAAGTAGGATCTGAGGATTTGGGTTTAAGATGAAACTCCAAATAATGAAGTTCACTGGCATAATAACTATGTATATACATAATCGGGGAATTTTATTTACATTTTTATATCGGCTTTGGTTCAACCTGTTCTTGAAAAAAGTAAGGTTTATCTAATAAGAAGTCAAGTGCAGAGGGGTTGTGGACACCAGTCAGTTGTGACACAGGACAGATATGACGAATCTGTAAAATGTCATGTGTGCGCTATTGAAGCTCGAT
>JAEIHY010017689.1:0-35690 GCA_018904565.1 Drosophila tsacasi | reverse complement strand
TTGGGTTTTCAATTTGAAAATTGTCTTTGAAAGACTGCTGTTATTCTGAATTTATTGAATCTTCGAAAAGAAATATTATATAAATTAAATAATATACTAGATGTATGAATATTTATATTTTATAATTGGCGCAGAATTTATATTAGACTTAAAGGCATTTTAGAAATAACTTTGCGTTGAAGGTTATCAGCAACAGAACTAAGGAGACCTTGACTTCTAGTTTTTCCTTCCGATAAGAAAGCGTACACAACTGTTTAACCCGTTACTACAATAATATACATATGTATATTAAAGCCATATTGAATAATACTTTTGTTGTAGTTTACTATGTATAATTATTAATCAAAGTTTATATTGTTAAATTTCAAGACAAATAAGAATAATAATTAACACAATAAACTTGAATTATTTGAATTTAGTAGACAGAATTAAAAGAATAATTATTTTACGATTTATTCTCTAATCAATAATTTGCAATTTGCAACTTCTTTAGGGTTAAGTGAATATATTTTTATATTTCAAAAACAATATGTTTAATTCGTTCAGGGTTCAGTGTATTCGAAAGTAAGGTACCCGGTACCCAAAACTAACTAACTTAATTCGAATGCAAGACAGAGATTGGTTTTACCTAAAAATAATAAATAAAATTTTATAAATGTTTTAAAAATTGGTCAACAATATTTAGGTTTTTCTGATGTAGAATAGTTGAAACAAGCCTATAGAAACTTTGAAAAGAAGGGTAGCAAGAGTCGACCTTTGTTATCGCTCAAATAAATATGTAAAGATTGAGTTAAAAGTACATGCAATTTATATATTTGAATTCAGTGCACATTACGCTGTGTCGGAGTTAATACATTATGAAAACAAGTGTTTTCGTGTTTTTTCTGTTGGTTTTCCTTTCGGAAATGCTAAGTGTTGCCTTTGCGGATCCAGGCAATGTGTTATCGCAGGACTCTTATGGATCTATGGACAAATGCAATGGATATTGTTTTTCCGTTTTAAAACCGCTTCTTGATAATTTCGTTGAACAGAAACTGGGTGCTAATGCCAACCACGAGCAAAATGTGAAAGCTATCAATAATCTGCAAAATCAGTTAGAAATCGCTGAAGATCAAATCAAGAACAAAATCGTGCTGATTACTCTAAAAGATGAACAAATCAAGGACAAAAATGAACTTATAACAATAAAAAACAATGAGACCCAAGTCCAAAGTGCGCAAATAAAAAACAATGAGGATGAAATAAATTCCCTACGGATTGAAATTAAATCAATTTCCGAGGAATTAACTTCAACAAAACAACGGCTCTCTGCCTTAACTCAAGCTGAATGGTGTCCAATCATCGAAAGGGATGGCATTTTCAAAATGTATATTCGAGGAGTAAATGTTTTCGATGCTCCTTGCACCAAGGATGGCTGGATGATCATCCAAAAAAGGGTTGACGGAAGCGTGGACTTCAATCGGTCCTGGGAGGATTACAAGAATGGATTCGGGGACTTGCATGGAGAGTTCTTCATTGGCCTGGAAAAACTGCATTACATTACCCAAGCTAAATCCTACGAACTTAAAATTGAGCTGGGAAATATTAACGGATCCACTAGCTACGCTAACTACGACCATTTCGAAATTGGCAGCGAGAAGGAATCCTATTATTTAAAGTCAATTGGGACTTATTCCGGACCAGCCGGAGACTCGCTAAAAAATCACAAGCGAATGAAGTTTACTACCTTTGATAGGGATAATGATATGAGTTCAAGAAATTGTGCACAAGACGGTAGTGGAGGTTGGTGGTTTAATGATTGTGGATACAGGTATTCGCTTTTGAATAATTATTTTTGTTTTAATTATTTAAATAAATTTTAATTACAGTCAGCTTAACGGAAAGTATTATAAAGATGGAAAGGGGGACAACAAAAATGGAATTTGTTGGGGCCATTGGCATAACTTCGACTATACGATCTCCCTCACCTCAGCTCAAATGATGATTAAACCGAAAGTCCTAGAGGATGAATAATATACTGAAATATACATAAATTAAAAAAAAAATAGTCGTAATCTAATAATTACAAAAATGTAATAAAATTACATATTGGTTTAAAAAAAATTGTATTTACTGTAATAATTTTATAATAAAGTTTGTAATATTTCTCTGTAGGCCTTCTTAATTTCATTTTCTTCACAAATATAATTATCTGGAAATATTTATTTAACAGAACAACCTCGGAACTATGAATTATAGGGCTTATAAAAATATACTTATAATTTGTTCACGTCAATGGACCTTCATTCGTCTGTGGTTCAATACTTACCACACTTGCACGCTGACCAGTCCCTGCTTGAGCCGCTCCATGTCCGTCTGCGCCCACGCCGGCCGCGCCCACAGTGACTTGTGATCCAGATCGTGGCTGAGGTGGAGCTCCAGACTGCTGTGGGCATACTTGCGCACATTCCAGGCGTAGTTGTTATGGCCGTCGACCAGCGGCACCTCGCGCAGGATCCGGCGGACGATTCTCAGTCTTTGGGCGTGGGAGTTCCGGCTGGGAGCCATGAGGAAGTGCTGGTAGGCCAGCGTGGCAGCGATGGCCAGCAGGCAGATGGCACTGACCAGGGTGAGGGCCACCAGCCAGGAGCCGCGCCTGCCCTTCTGACCAACATCCGCACCGGCGTTGGCCTTTCTCGAAGCCTTTCCCTTGACCTTTCCGGAGGCGCCGCCGGCTCCCGTCGCCGAGCTGAGCGAGGTGGGCGACTTGGCGTCCAGTCCGACAATGTCGCCGCCCACGACCACACCGCCGGATATGGCATTGCCGAAGTTGACCTTGGACTTTTGGATGCTGGCTATCTCGCCGCCAGAGTCACTGTTCGAGATGGAGTTCTGGCGGGACAGGGTGCGGCGGATGTTGGAGTGCTCGGTGACGTCGGGCAATCCACCAAAGCCAGTGGTCTGCAATGGGAGAAGGTACAATGTCTTTAAGATGAGCAGAAACCTTCCCCGATGATGTTTTTCTCTTCTAAAAATTTATGTACATATGTATTGTATGTGTATGTGGGTGGCTGGGCGACTTGGACGGGCTCGAAACAAGGTTTAACTTCGAAAGGGCGTCAGCCGTGCGTCGAAAAGTTGCTTCATTAAAAGTGCGTCAAAGTTTCCTCGTTGATTTTGTGCCCTAATTAAAACTGCAGCAGAAGACGCAAACTTTCGGCGCCCTGCTATATTCATAACTTGCATGAAACATCAACACGACTCATGGGGAAACTTTTTAATGAACCGAATAACCATATCAGAATCAATATAATGGCTCAGACCCATTCCTGTGCCTCTCCACCTGCCTGCCATTGCGAGTGATGGAATCATGGCTGCCGCCGGGCTAATCTTGGCCTGACATAATTAAGCCTTAGCCATAATTCATGAACTATGTGGCCATATGGGTTCCAGGGGTCCGAAAAAGCCATTTTCTCCGCTCCAACGGAGGCGTGGCACATGCCCACACACACGAACAACATACAAAAGGGAAAGAAACTTTGTCGTGTGAAAGTTGTGACATAAAGTTTAGCCAGGGGCAGGGCAATGATTTGTTTATATTGCGACTGCCAGAGGAATTATGCCAAACTGTGCAAAGTACAAATCAAATCTAAATGCGCACATTGCCATCCTCCACATGCCTGGGAATTGCACCAAGATGGAGACATTTCCGAGCATGAAATTAAATTGAAAACAAACTTGAAACGTGACCCTGCTGGATAGAAGGATAACTATTTTCTTTGGAGAGTTGTTAAATGTACGAAATATATAAGACGAGGTTAACTAAAGAAGAAGAAGGTAAGGCATTTATATAAATATTTTATTTATATGAATGAATTATATATTATAAATCTGAAATATATGATGTAGTATCTAGATAAATTAGAAAGTGAAAAAGCAAAGAACAAGAAATATCTGTAACTTGTATTATTTAATTAAATTCCACATTTACCTCTATTCATAAAAAACTAAGTTTCAATTAAGTTTCAAAGCATTATTTATTATTAAAAATATTTACCTAAAAAAGTTCTTTGTTTAATTTAATTGCTTTCACTTCAGACCCATCTTTAATAAATTTCAAATTAAGTCAAAAGGCAAATAAAAAATGCAGTTCTTTGGCACAACAAAAAGTATTTGCATTGGGGTATTTTGTAGTTTAAATAATTAATGCTCAGGCTTTAACGCCAATAAAGTTAGCTTAAAAAACAGATAGGTGAATATATTTTATTAGTTTCTTTTCCACACTAAATATGCTACACTTTTTTGAAATGTTTCTATTTCTAGTAGAAATTTTCTACATAAAATCTTTTTAATTTATTCATTCATTAATTCAACGCTGTCCTTTTTTCTAGCTTAACAAGTATGATTTTCAGTTGGGAATTTTTGTAAGAGACAGTCCTTTGCTGAGTTTTCACGATGCTTCGCTTGGCGCTTCCGGGCCATGGCTAATTAGCTGGAAAATCAGCGCCACACGGCGTATGAGCGTGATGAAAAGCACAGCGCTGGCCACCGAATTAATTAATTTAAATTATACAAAAACACAACCACAAAGGGCGTCGTGGGCATTGACCGCTCGCTACATTTTCAACTATTTTTAATTATGAATTTCAAACATCAGGCATCAGGCAGCAGCGAAATTAACTTTCATAAAAGCTGCAAACTTTCGCCCGGCTCCGCGAAAGTAATAAAACGATAACAAGATGACTGAGGGGAGAACTTTTTGGCAGCGCAAGAAATATTCATCTCAATTTATTCAATTTTTAATAAAAATGCAAATATTTTACGTGCTTCCGCTATCGCCGGCACCCGTGCATCGCGCAGTGCATAATTTTTTCCCTAGATTTCCTGCTAACAAAAAAGTTTCGGAGCCACCGTGGGCTGCTGCTTAAAAGGCGCTTCATTGTACAGTGCACTGCACTTTTCCGCTGGGCGCAAGGACGCGAGCTGGCTTTTCCGGGCGCAGGACAGCTGGCTGGCTGTGACGCGGGAAAAGTTTGTTTGCGGAGGTCGTCATCGCCATGGCGTTGTGGGAGCTCTAAAGCTGTAATCCGGCCAGCAGATTTGGCCACATTTCCCACAGACTTTGCTCGCATTTTGGCAGGCGACGGAGCCGGCCCAAAAATGCATGACCACGGTCGCCTGTCGCCCCACAGGTTTGCCTTGGCTGTGCCAACTTTATAATTAGTTTAGTCCGGGTGATGCCCTCCATTGACACGTTACCGGGAAACAAAAATAAACCTGGCACTTACGAGGAAATTAGTTTGTTTTTAGGAAGGCCAACTAATTGCAACTTAAAAGGGGACTTCAAACTAAACAAGCTGTGAAAAGGGAGGGTTCTAGAGATGAAAGCTGGATAGTCACGAGCATAAGCTACCAAGGTTAAATGTGAAGTTAATAAAAAATATATGTTGGTAAGAATAAATCCAGATTTCTAAGGTATAGATATATAAGATATAATACAGCTCGCTTAGCTGTTTATCTACACCCACATAAAGTTTCCACTTTAAAGTGAGTGGGATAGAAATGGATGATGATGGCGCTTGTGCGTCTGGCGGACGGCGCACAAATTGGCTCCATTGTTGTTGCCTGTTGCCTGATCCCCGACCCGGGGCAGGAATTCGTCCAATTGAGTTTTAAATAAAAATGAGCAGACGAGGCGGCAACAAGAATGGTAACTACTCCTGGCTCCGCTCGCCAGATCCAGCTCCACCACCAGCTGCAGCTGCAGCATCAGCATCAGCAACCTGCAGCATGTCAGCGGCAGCAACATCAGAGCCGTTCAGTTCGCACAAAAGGCGAAAGGCAGGCGGCAACAGGACCAACGTCAACAAGGACAATAACAATGAAAACGGCAACGGCAAAAAATAGAAAACGGGAGCACAAGAAAAAACTGTTACGGAATGCTTTATAGTTTCCGCCATTATTTTCCCTTTTGCAGCTGCAGTTTTTAGTAGAACCTCTATATTTTTTCTTCATTTCTTTTTTCTAGATGGTTCCTTTTTTTGTTTGTTCTTTTTGTTTTTGTAGAAACACCCTGGCCCGGCAGCGAGAATTTAGTGCGAAACTAAAAACAACTAAAATCTGTGCCGCATGTGCAACAGCCAAAAAGGGGTCTCCGAGTCCTGCGAGGGCTGTGGACAGGAAGCGCTCTTTGCTGTATGCTGAAAAGTATTTGTCATGCCATATCTCATACCCGCCACATGCATATATCATGTTATACGCGCGGCACTCAGGGGGAACAAAGCAAATCCATTCCATAAATATTCTCCGGCAGCTCCGTGGAGGATTTGAGGAGCGTCGGACTGGAGAGCTTCGAGGTAGGTGCGAGTGCCAAAATGATTCCACTTCCGGCGAATGTTACACAAAAAAAGGGGGTAAATTGGTTGCAAAACCTAATCTCTTGCCCTCGGCCAGTTTGTTTTCGTGGAAATCTTTTGATTTACTATTGGGCTTAACAGGGTAAAGAGGAAAGGTTTTTTATAACATTCGAAAATCTAAAAGCAATTAGTTAAACTTTAAGTTTAAGTATGTACCTACTTTTTCAACATATACAACATGTACATATACATAACCAAAAAACAAAAGCCTAATTTATATTGATGGCCCTTGGTTCCTTGTTTCTGTCAAGTTAAGTTGTTATGAGACTTCCGGCAGCTTACAAAACTCTAACCTAACCAACGGTCCAACTTTCCCCCGTTGGGGTAATAACTTTCGCAGACAATGCAATAAACTTCACCATATCAATTTATCGAGTGGCTCTCTCGCCTGGTGTTGATTATGATTGATTCGGCCATGAAGGGCAACTAATGTACAAAGAATTTGCGGTCAACTTTATCAATTCGCCCCCATTGTACGGAGCAGTGCTCGACCGGATGCCCGGGACCCCGGAGAGTGTGCGCAGCAGGACAGGACCCGGAGTTGTCGAGTGCGGTCGTTGCCAGCTGCTGCTGCTGCTCCTGCTGCTGTTTTTAGTTTTTCAAATGTCATTTGGCCATTTCACGCTGATGGACATCAGTTTCTGCCTCGTCCTGCCAGCTCCTCTCGCTCGTCCTGCCAGCCCACAAATTGCCTTGTGGCTGCCACGTAATTTCTGCCTTCCGCACGGAGGTTGCTCCTACAACAGCCACATTCAAATGCTGCAATGGTGGAAGGACCCGAATCCAATCCAGAAGTGCACAGGGAAAATAATGTTTTCTGACTCTTGCATATAAATATATATTTTATGTTTTGATGGGTATGAGAGTATTTACTTGTTATTGAAAAAAGAGATTTTTGTATTTCTTTAAAGGGTTTTCATAACTCGACTCATTCCTACAAAGGCAGTAAAATTATTTTATTTTGCATTTAAAAATATTTATATTTTCTATTTTTAAAGAAAATACATACATAATTTATGAGAATTTCTTTCTATGCAGGGGAAGGGTCAGGGGAATGGGTTTGAGGGACAGCAGACGACTGTTGGCCGTCGGCGTTAGCCACAATGGCTGTGTTAGTGTTTCGCATTTTGTTTGTTTACTCTGCCGTCCCATTGCGACTTATGTGGGCGATGACCAGCGTCTGTCCGCACTCCCCGCCCTTTTTACAGCCACTTTCCGCCCACTTTTCACCCACTCTCGGCCCTCGGAGCTCCGTCTTGTGTTTGCTTTTGCCAACGGAATCGAAACGCTCTAAGTGTTCATTAAACAATTTAAAGTTGATTGGCCCTGCCAGGGACACAGGATATATGTATGTATGTATGTATGTAGGTATGCTGCTGTGTCTCCATGGATTTGGCCTCAAATGTAATTTGGCCTCCGATTGCGTTAAGCGGACGAGCGCTTTCCTAATTGTAATGCCTTGTGGCCGAATTAATGCATTATCCTGACCAGATTGATTTGTGTTTGGGTCTATTCATTCGAAAAGCACGCAACTTTCGATGAAGAAATTTTGCTTTTTGTTGAGGAAAATCGAATGAAACTTGTGTTGTGTCCAAGAGAATGTTTGCTTGAAGATTTAATTCTTCAGCTACAGGGTGGAAAATGAGGGGTCTTTAAATAAAACTTATACAAAAAAATATGCATAATTAAAATCTATTATTTTCTGCTGTAGTTTATAAAAGTATTCTACTTAGCAAATATTATTTTATGATTCCAATATTTCCTATAATCCTAATATTTATTTTTTCACTCCCTATATTTTTTTCTCTGTACGAAAACATTTCAGAAGGATGTGTTATTCTCTGGAGTCACGTGCAGGCTCATGCCGGAGCGCTTCATCACTTCCACGTTGAATTCCTGGATCCGGACAGCGCTCAACACCCGTGAACAGCAACAACCGAAAGTCGGAGCCCAGGACAATGGATTTGGAGTGGAGTGTCTGGTTTTGCCGAACTTGACACGCAGCCACCGCATCCACATCCATCAATCAAAACTCACTTGGAGCTGCGGCGGAACAGTTGCCAGAAAGGAAGAACTCCTTGAATGAATGGCGGCTCCTCCTGGCCAGAAACTATTTGCACACGAGAAACACAGGAAATTTTGTGGGCGGGTGAAAAGTTTGACTACAACAGCCGAAAGTGCGGACTCGACGCTTTTGGCCAGGAGGGTGTCAATGGAAAAGGGGCGGGGAGTGTTGTTAGGGCCAACTATTGGCAAACTCAATGAAGGGAAGCATCGGAGCGAAGCCATCGACACGGATAAGGCAAAAGGCAGTGAAAGAAATGTAACTAGAACTCGTAAAAAATTGTCAGCCTTATCACAGAGCTCGAGATTTTTAAATGAAATTAAATTACCTATTTAATGCTTTTATTTTCTCGATTTCATTTGGTATTCTAGACTTTATGCTTCCCTAAATGATCCATTAATCCATATTTTTCTCCGTGTTCTAGTATATCCTGACAGTGGACAAGGCAACAAAGCGCGAAATGAAGACGGGAGGACTTGTGGGGGAGCTGGAAAATAATGGCGATTTTTATGGCTTTCGCGGAACGCATAAAAAACCCAAGCACAGAGAAGCGGAAGCAGGAGCAGGAGCCAGAGCAGGATCTAGTCCTGGACAAATGCCCGGGCTGCTGAAAGGCAACTGAAACTGAAAACTGAATCTGCAACTGCAACAGCACGACATTTGCAACATTTAATTTATTATTCAAATGTGAACAAATGGCGCCGGCAACCAAAGATGACAGCGTGCCCGGTGAGTAATGGCACCGAAGGACAATTGCCCCGGCCCCAGGTCTTTTCCCCCCTTTTTTCGGTTCTTGAGCTTGAGCTTGAGTTCGCCAGTTCATTGTTGGTGGCTTTGGCAGTCGGATTGGAATCATGTCCTGGATTTGATTCACCCCAGCCCGCAGCGAAGTCCCAGCAAATTGAGTTACATGCAAATAATCGTTTGCCCGATTTGGTCACAGGATGTGTGTCCCTCGCAAATGTAAATAAAATCGTGGGTATTTATCAAACCCGCTCGCCTCGCCTCCTTTTAAACTTTTCTATCGAATAGCGACAGCAAATATAAACTATTGAGGTCTGAAATTCCACAAAAGGACATTTTGGGGCCATTTTTGATATTTGCATGGTAACTACAAGGACTGAAAATGGCGAACTTTAAGTGGTAATAAGGATTAGAGGGATTAAAGTACAACTAATTTCACAGAGTTTAAGTGCTTTTTAATAGATTCCATTTATTTTTTTCCCCGACATTCAGATCCTTTTATTCCCTGGCTAACCGCAGTTATATTTCCATCTATTTTTTGCCACTTGTCGGGGGCTGAATAGATTGATCTTTTTTGCCGTTCAAATCAATGAAACCGCACAGAATTAAACATTCATCCGATTCGTGTGCATTATATTCACTTCAGTTTACACAACTTTTTGACTCCACACCTAGAAATTCAAATGCAACATCTGACAGAGCCAATTTGCATATTTCAGCAATCCACATACTCGTCTGTCTAAATAAACCACTGCACGTGCACTCCTCCCAATGTTTGTATGCTAAACGTTGAATATATTAACATACATAAACTAACGTTTAATGGGAAATTAAAGGTTGAATTTCATACTTTGTTCGCCGCTAAACTAGGTAATATTATAACATAGTTACAGACACTCTTCAATATTATTTCATTTCTGATTTAGCTTTGGTTTGACCTCTCTGTGAGCTCCTTATGTCGTCACCGCCAACAGTGAGGACATAAAATCAACTTCGGGGAATACCGTTTACCGAAGGGATGCGGATATAGCGGATATGGCGGATATGTGCGGCATAAAAGTATACGAGCTTCTTTATGGGGGAATCTGCATAACGGATCCCTATCTGGATCAAATAAAAGCGGAGCATCTTCCATTCAAGGCCAGGTCGTTTGATTCTGTTAGGACACACTCCACACGAAGGGAAAATATAGATTTTGAATTACTAAATTTAAATAAAATGTAATGAACAATCAATGAAGGTATAAAATTAAGTAAGAGTTTCATTTAAAAACTTTGGAAATTGTTTTCTAAATTGATATTTTTCTATATTAGAGGAACTATTTCTTTCAGTGCCTCCATTGTGACAGGCGTTGTCGTCAGTGAAATCGCGGCACGAACACAAAGACCCGGCAATAATCGTAAATGCTTCCCCATCTCCATATCCAATTTCTGTGGGACGAAGGCCATGAATGCCAATTAGAGTAGCAGCAGCGCTCCTAACCTTATAGGAGTTCCAACTTCCAATAAAGATAGCCCAATTCTTTAGTTGTATCTAATGGCCAAGGTAACCATATATTTTTATAATCTTCAAAAGCTGGAATTTAATATGAATTTAAAAGAAAACGCTTCGTGCTGAAATTGTACTGCTTATTGTAGGACCCTCACATTCTTGGTGTAAAGTGTCTGATATGGCTAACATTTTTTGCAGTTTTATAATGTTTACATTATTAACTGTTAATTATTTGTTTTAGATTTATAACTATATATAAGGTTGGGAAAAATAAATTAAATCAAGTTCCCTTATAAGAAAAATCTATGAAATGCCAAAATGCTACAACTTTTTTATCTATATTTATTTTTAAAGCAATATATTCCTTATTACTTTTTTAAACTATTTTAAGACTATTTCAAATATTAACTTTAATTTCGCTAATATTTTATATTATGTACCACAAATTTAATCATTGAAAAAATACATATTTAAGTACTTAATGGATGCTAAATCTGTGTAGTAAATTACTACATGGACAGGACACACCACTTTTATAAGCAGTTTATTCCTTGTCTACTTCCGTAAAATTTTATAGTCAAAATAATTTTTATTGCCACCTCCCCAGAGTAAGCCACCCACCTGGTAGTCCATGTAGTTGTCAAAGTGCATGTAGGAGCAGCTGCCGGCATCGCCTGGCCCCGGAATGGGCAATCCATTCTCGTCCAGTTCCACGGCGGGTGGTGGCGGCGGCGATGGCGGCGGCAAATTGTCCCCCTTGAAGGACACCCGCTTGGGCTTGCCCCCCGACAAGCCGCCGGCCAACCGCCTGCCCCGACCCAGCGTTCCGGAACCCATCATGTAGGCCAGCGAACCGCAGCCCACCACTGCGTCCTGTTGCTGCTGGGGGTGGTGTTGCAAGGACTGCAGGCCGCAGCCGCCGAAGCGGAAGTGCGGAATGCAGGTGGTGGTCATTCCGCCAGCCCCGCACTCGCTGCCCTCGAAGTCCGACTCCACTTCCGCAACGAAGGCAGCCGGCTGGAAGCCACGCGGCAAGGTGGCCGCCACCGAGGGATTTGGATTGGCGGCACCGGGATTAAGACTTGGATTATGCCCGGCTACCGACGCCGGCATTCGTGGGCGTCCCAGCGTGCCTGTGCACAGGATATTCATCTGCTGTGGATGCTGGATCGTGTGTGGAATCTGTTCGACGCCTTGCAGGAGCGCCAATTCGCCGGAATTCGGTGTGGTGGTGTTGGCTGCCGCCTCGGCTGGCAGGAGGTGGTGCGTGGGCTGCAGCTGATAGTAGTGCTCCACCAGCCCACCGCCTGGGACACCCGCCACACCGCCCACCGCCCCCTCGGCTGTAGCCGGCAGGAGAGCTGTGGGAATCACCATGATGGGCATCATAGCTGGCGGCTGTGCCGATGATGCGGTGGAGCCACCGGCGGCCTGCAGCATTTCCATTTGACACATCTCCTCGTAGCTCATGGGACGTAGGTGCTCCATGGTTGTTCGTTTTTAGGGCGTGGTTGCCTCACTATTTAAGCCCTCACTTCACTTCTTCAACAATTACAATTACAATTCTTTGAATTCTCGAAGGAGAAACCACTCTCCTCTGGCCTCTGTGTGTGTGTGTTTTCCACCTGTACACAGAGACACCAATACACTTGCTATCGGGGGTGGCGGAGTGGTTGGGAAGTTTTCGCGCGCGTTCCCTTTGGCTTTGCTCACATCGCGCCCGGATTACTTTGTGCGCCTGTGTCCTTCCGGCAATCTTTATCCCGCGACAGTCCTGCAGCAACTGAGCCCGTCTGGCCATCTCTGGAGATTTTTGCGTCGCCAATTCGCCGGAGTCTGTGCAGACGCGGAGCATGCGCCGGACGAGTCCTCGGGCCAGGCTCGGCTCTTCGCCGCAGACGCTCCCCCTAGTAACCCCCACTTGACGCGTTTTGTTTTGATTCCGTTTCGTGCACAGGAAAAATTTTTTGCAGATTAACAAAATATATGGTTGAAACCATTCATAAAATACATATTATATTTTGTACTAAGAAAACCCTGATAGCTTCCAGTTTCTAAATCTTTATTTTAACCAAGAAAACCTTTGATATAAAAATCAGTCAAAATAATTAGAGCCTTCTGGGATAACTAGAAAATATAATTCTGCCTTCTATTAAAAAATTATTACCAGTAAAATTGGTTTCATTTAATAAAAGTCGAGTTACGAAATAAATTCTAAGCTAGAATTTAAAATTGATTAGATAATACAGATTTAATAATGTAAAACACACTTTATAAGTTGTAATAAATATAGCGGAATCGGAAATTACTCTCCTACAAAATCATATTTATTTTCTAAGAATATTTACATCACAAATAGTAATCAATTTCTTTAATTAAATAAAAACACCAAATAAATTCTGCTAAAATTCTTTGTGACTTGTATAATCCCACAAGTAATTTATATGCAAAATGAACCCTAAATGCTCTCTTTAATTTTCCCAAGTGTCGGCTTAGTCAAAGGGGTTGGTGGAGTTGATTGCTCCCCTCGTCTGCTTTGAAGCCATGTTGATTCTCCTACGTCGTGGGAAATTAAAGTGCTTCCCAGCTGCTCCCGCAGAACTCGAATACGAGATTTTAATTGCCGCTCGCCGGGATCTGCCCCAATGGGGAAATTCCCAGCAGAACGGGCGGTGCAGTGCATCCCGTTCAGTGCCGCTGCTGCAATGCGCAGATGTGCAACCAACTGTTGGGCATGAGAGTCCTGCAACAACTACTATGTACTGTTTATGCGGATGATGAGCAGTTGCCGCCACCCGGCTCCAAAGGGAATGACCTGGCTGAATGGCCGCTGATTGCACGGCGGCGGCGGTGGCCTGCAAATGACTTTCTGATACGGCCAGCAAAATACTATTGACTGTGAGTACTGAGGGAATCCGAATCCTGATATTACTTGATGTTCCGCACTGAACAAAATCGTTATTGATTACAACAAAAATCACTTAGGGTCGATGCATATTTGAAACAAAAATCACTCAACTGCAAAACGGTCCCAAGTGCCTGTTACGTGCACCAGTGCGTATGAGTAATATTTAATAGTTTTCCACAAATTCCTGCTTGAAAAATCACTCATCCGCAATGGGGTCCCGGTGAAAGCATTTTATTTTGAACTTGTTTATATTTACATATTTAAAAAAAAGAGTAATATTATATGACTTTATTGATATATATTTTAATGTTTAGTCTAGGCTGAAATATATCTTGAATTAGCTAAAATCCCTGTCATTAAGAATATTTTTAGCCAATATATTTCTAATAATAATAATAATACTAATACTAATCAAGAATTTCCTTTAAAGTGCACACCTAATAATTAAATTATGTGCCACAAAAATATGATCAATATTTCTTTACGAATAGTTTATGGCAAACATAATCCATAAATGTTTTAAATTCCATGTTAACTGCATTTTTCTTGCTTTTTAATGTAACAAAAAAATATATTTTTGCATTGCAATATATTGTCACATAATTGCCATGGCATCAAATAATAAAAATACAGAAAATTGTAAAAAAAATGTGTATGCAAACGGAATTTGTTTGATAAGAGAGCTTTGTGTCTGCCACCGGACAAATAAAAATAAAGGAAAATACCCGAGTTTGTGTGCCAAAAAACATTCGTATCTCGACTTTTTGGACGATCAGAGCCTGTAAATTTGTACATCCAATAAGTGAATTCAGACAGCATCAAGATAGAGCTTAAAATATTTGTCGTAGTCTGCAGAATCGCACATGGAAATCTAGACAGGACCAACTTTTCACTATGTTCGGTACCAGGTTCATAAATCCCGGAGCCACGCGTCGCGATTTCTACTATGTTTCTTGTTTTTTTTTTGTGCTGTTTTCCACGGACACAACACCTGCGGCGATGTTCCATTTGGGACACAGAAGCTGGGAGGAACAAAAAAAAAAAACACAGTTGGAGATGTCTTTAACAGATTTTTGAGTCAACGTTTCTGTGTTCCGATTTGTTGTGCTGTCCCGTGTTCTTTTCTTTTATTATTTTTGTATCCCTTGATTGTAAAGTTGGGGGGTATATTGCATTTACGTTTACTACTTTTAGAGATAAAGGGAAAGAGTTATATTAGTTTATAAAAATTTAAATCATGTTTTGCCATTATTTCTGTACATTTTAAGTAGTTTTTAATGATATGTGACTGCTAGAGAAAGTTGTGTAGATTAACCTTAATGCTTAAACTTGAAAGTTATCTATATTTGCCTTGATTTTCAACTTGATACCATTTTTTACTGATTTCTTAATGCCTTCACAGAAGGTATTTTAAGCAGAGCACCGGTATGCCACAGTCGAGACACTATACCTTTGTCTTGTATTGGTTTATTTTTCCCGATAGCACATTTCCCATTGCAACCGCTCCTCCCCCCACCTCATTTACATTCGTTTCATCCTATTATCCTGGTTAACCGGCCCGTTCCCACTGCAACTCCACTGCTTCACTGCTCCACTGCTCCACAGTACCCACCGTTGCCATTTGTCAAGTTCTGCTTCCAACTTTAGCCCGCGGCTTTTTTGTAATTACACAGCCAGGGAGGGGTGTGGCCCAGGCCCTCGTAGCCTCCCCCTTCCTCCGTTTTGGCCGGGTAAATGAAAGCGGCTTAAAAAAGCAGAGCGCTGGGGTTTTGTGGTGCTCGTTAAAATTTGCTGCTCTCATTTCGATTGTTGCTGTGGTTCTGCTGTTGCCGCTGTTGCTGCCGAGTTGTTGATGTTGCTGCCTTGCTCTTATTGTTGTCGCTGCTCTGTTGTTTCTGGGATTGCTGTTGGCGCCGCTGTTGTTGCCGATTTTAGTGCGATTCCTGGCCCCGGCAGGCATAAAAGTTGGGCTCGGATTGAAGGCATTACGCTTAAATATGCGAACCGGATTGAAAAGCGCTCGCATGGAGTTGCACCCGACCATGATTCATGATCCCTCCCGGGCTGGCCACTTTAATGTTCATTCAATTTTCCAGATCCCAGAATCCCGACAATTAAGAGTTTTTAATCATCGACTAGCCACAGCGAAGGCCCAAAAGTGCCCAGCTGGATGCTGGATGGCGGATGGCGGACGACGGATGGCCTTTGAATGGCTCCATTATGCGGTTGATTTACTACCCAAACAGCTGTGAAATATCATGGCCCTCCAGGAAGCCCCTTGACCGATGCCAAACGGAACGGAAGGCGGTCGGAGGGATTTGCACACACATATGTTTCGCCAGATCCCTTTATAGTTGTCAGAAGTTTTGCCAAGCGGGATTTGCCAGTGTGTTGGGATTATAAATGAAAATCAATATTCGTGGAGGACTGCCACAAAGGAGTGCTTGTTATTATGTAATAATAATTAGGTCCTTGCTGGTTATTTAAATAGATTTGGGTCACAATAATATACTTATAAATATTGGTCAAGAGAGCGGAAAAAGAACAAGGTTGGATTAATGAATTATACAAATTTGAATTCCCTTTATTCTCGTAACATTAATGTGAGTTTACATATAATAAATGTGGAATATACTCAAAGACATTGTTTTCCAAAAAAAATTCTAAAAGGTTTTAGTTTATAGGTGTAGCCATACCAAGAACTCTATCAACTTTGAAAGGGCTACAGTATTTCCATAAAAAATAAAAATCCAAGTAATGACTGCATTTCTTCTCCATTTACCAAGCCAAGTTAATGCTCTAAGCCCTGGCTTATCTGGGCTTGAACGGAGCAGCAGCATCAGCAGCAGTATCAGCAGCAGCAGCAGCAACAGCAGCATCTTGTTTACACCCGTATTTATCAATTCTGTCCGCAATAAGACTTCGACACAGCCAGGACTACGCTGCCTTCTCCAAAAGTTTGAACCACTCTCTCCTAGATAAATCAAGTGGCATTAGGGCCAGGGGTCGGGCGATGCTGCTGCGGCAAGATAAATAAATTAACTCGTTCAAGTTGGCTGACAGATGGACTTAGTGCCATCGTGATGGGACAGGGCCATCATTCCCTGCTGCCACTCGCCGGGTCCTTCGGTTCCTTGGTCGAACAAACAAGTCGTTAAAAACGCGTGAATCCTGGCTAATTTATGGCTAATTAAGTTGACGCAACTTTTATGCTGTAGAAAATGGAGGGGATTCCCCCCAGCATCAGCATCAGCAGCAGCAGCAGCAGCAACATATGCCACGTGCTTGCAAGTCAGGCAGTTATGTCGTTTGAGAACGAAGAGCGGTTTGGGGTCCTTGTATGCACCCTTGCCGACTCCTCGTACACTTAGCGAAACAATGGGCGACCGGCTCTAGTGCTGCCCCATGAATACCTCGTTAATTAAGTAGCCTGTTATGAGCAGCTTACCCTCGTAATACATTTTTATGATCGCAAATGGAATTATAACTGCTGGGCATGTGGCTGCACAATGCGCCGCCAGCATCCTCTTTCATTTTCATCCTTGTACCCATTTCGTGTTCAAGCTAAAGGGATACACTGTGAGGAAAAAATAATAACTGAATGGTAGGAAGGGTTACATTAATTTACTTAAAGAATAATACAAGTTGAATCCCTCAGCTTGGTGTCATAGAAATTAAAATATAATAAGTATAAGTTATTTGAATTTTTTTTAAATCTGAAAATTATAATATTATTTAATTTTATACGTAATGCTTCAGGATTTTTCAAAATTAAGGAATCTTCTATAAAAATAAAATTATAAAACTAATAAGAAAATAAACTTTGTTTTTGGCTTAAATTCTCGCTATATCACATTTTTTTGCTCTCTGCATTCGCACACAAAGCCATTATGAGGGCATAGGCTATGGTCTGACCCCCTAGACAGACTCCCTGAGTCCGGAGTTTGAACGTAGCCCTCCGTTGTAGGCACTCACACATGACGGGCAGCGTTCGTAGGGACTACTTCCTCTCGACGGGGTAATTTCGTAGACAAACATCATTGGCATTTCTGTTTGAAGGCTCTGAGTGCCAATTAACTGAACGTGGCTGGCCCCACCTGAACCGGACGGTTGGATGGATGGATGGGCGTCCGGGCCAGATGAGAGTACCCCTGGGTACTCAACCCGGCAGCAGCACCAGATATCGATCGTAATACATACTGCCGATGGGTGTGAATCTAATTGTTGTGCGGTAAATGTTGATACAGGAAGTCTTTAAGGTTTAATAAATCATAAATGATGAGGTTACCAGGTGTAACATTTGATTATTAGTTATTATTAGTATATGTATTCCTTTTACAGGTTGCTTACCCTTATTATTGTTAAAATTTTTAAAGCCTGAGCGACTAAGGCCTTCAGGCTATATGCAATAATTAAATAACTGCCATTGTGTTAATTAATGTCGTTATCAAGCAAGCGTTCCTGTATCCACACTTAGCTCTTAATTAATTAATGCCGAAGTGCTAAAGTGTTGGTGTTCGTACGAAACGAAGCATCGGCTATGGCATTTCCACTTGCAGATAACTTTATTCTACACTCCAGTTTTTCTTGGTCGGCTTCGGTTAGCCGGCGGCGGCAGTGACTTGGCAAACTTGGTCATCAACACGTAGTCTCATTTGGGATACTTTAACCACACACAAACACACACACAACTCATCAAGGACCCTCGGCTGAGGCGGCTGGCCACGTGCCGAAAAGCCCTCAGTTCCATCCACAACTTCTCTGCCGGAAAACGACTCCGGAGGCGGGGAAGAGGGACTGAGCTTTTAAATTAAATCACAAAATGAGGATAGAGCGACTAAAGCTACCGAGGCAGCCGCTAAACCAAATAAATAAACCCTTTGGCCGCAGTCCTTGGTGTCCTTGGTCTTAGCAGGCGCGTCCTCCTTGGGAGAGATAACAGTAAAGACAGGAAGTCAACTTGCCAGTGGCAGGAATGTACAGTGGAGAAATATGAACAATTTTTAAGGGAAAGTCTTGAGGAAGCCTTTTGAGGAAAAATTAAAGAAGTAAGAAGCTAAGGTATTCCTACTTTTAAGTACAATTTATTCTTTGTTATTTTTTAAATTACAAATTATTTAGGCACCTTTAAAATATAATAATGTTCAAAAGCTGTGTTAACTTATCCCACTGTGAGAAGGATCTGCCTTCTTGTCGTGCCTGGCATTTCGGTCGCCGAAAGGACACACGGAGACCAAAAGGGATAATGGCATAAAATCCAACAAAATGAAAAGAAAGCGGCAAATCATGTTAAGAGATTTAAATTGGATTAGTTGGCATGTGTGTGTGTGTGTGTGTGTGAATGGGTGTGTACACATCCTTCGTGGCGCTGGCCGTGAAGCCAGGTCGACGTCTGCCTGTTTATCTGGTTGTGGCTGTGAATGTCCTGGCAGGGCCGCCACTCGCTCATCTTGACATCAATTTTGTCACTTGATTTCCCTTTCTCTTTGCATTCTTTTTTTTTTTATCCCCGGCCTGTGCCTTTATTTATTTTGTATGCTTGACACAATTCCTTGTCGAGGGCTCACGGCTCGAGTGTCTGTCTCTCCGGTCCTCGATGCCATTCACCATTCGCTGAGTATCTGCTCTTTCGCAGCCCTCGACAAAGGTCCGCCCGGGTTCTGCATCTGACAAGTCACCCACCCGGGCACCCGCGTGGCCCCCGAATCGGGGTGGCTACCTCGGCTGGGGTCACCTTCCATCATCGTCCATCTCCGAAACGAGGGAGCGATGCCTGACACCCGGGGACATGGTGTCAGGTTGAGCTAGCGTCGACACCCAATAAAAGCATGTGTCTCGTTAAGCATGCACGGGGACATTGGGAATGATTTATTACGAGACGAGGAATTTAACAAACTTTTTAGGGGCTGTCTACATTGTCCCACAAGTAGATTTTATATATGTACTTTCTACTTTCTATCCAACACATTTTTTAGTATTTAAACAATAAAGTTAGCATAGAACATAGTGAGGACTATTTTCCCTTTTTGGGCTCGACCTCCTCGGCGGGCTTCTTGCGATACTTGACCTGTGAGGTAAAGATGTCGTAGCCCAGGCTTACCGTATTGTCATACAGGACCCGGTACTGGGGCTTGAGCAGCCAGAAGTTGATTAACTGAGCCACAGGCCACACCGTCCACTCGGCGGCGTACAGGATGGGGGCCTTCTCCCAGATCTCCTCCTTCAGCTGCTCCCAAGTGGTTTCCTCCAGAATGGCCATCGTTAGGAAAAAGACGGTCATGTAGAATGGTGAGCAGATTAACTGGTCTAGCAGGATCTTGATTATCACCGTCTTCAAGGTACGCTGCGGATAGTAATAGTCCAGGTAGTGGTACCAGTAGTGGCACACCACGCCCACCGTCAACCCAGAGATGCCCATCCGCACGGTGCGGATGCGGNCGGGTATCTCCCCGATCATCCTTTCATAGGTCTGCTCCATCGTATCGCCCACCATGCTCAGGCCCACCGAGATGCCAATGTTGGTGTAGAACAGGTACTTTGGGCTGAAGGCCGCCTGGTGGAAGCGGTCCAGGGACTGTTTCAGCCTCTTGCCTAGCAAACGGCCCGCCATCTGGGATCCCTACTGTCATATGATTACAAATGACGCATGACATCCTTATCTTTGATTAAAATATATTTTTTATTATTAAAAATGTTCTTATTTATTAAAAGATTTACCAGCCTTTTTTTGTAGAGTATGGCCAGCGAATTCTAATCAAAATGCTAACAAATGGCCGCAGGAATCTCCATAAATATGTTTGTTAAAGTCAAAGGCACTACCGCAGCTAGGATATTTTTCATCTGAGCGCCAGGATATTAAAGGATTGAGTGGGGTAGGAATTTAGCTCGGGAAACAAAGCACAAACGAGACACAAATGAAATCAATTTTGGCGCCGGCAACACAAAATGAGTTTTCGGAGGATTTGTTGAGGTAGCCTAAGCAGGCTCTACCAACTTATATCTAACGCCTTGGGGCAAGGACTGGGTGCCGTTGAAAGGATCACAAAAAGGGTTGTTGCCCACCCGCACGCAAAGGATGAACAAAAAATTGCTTCGCTTGGCATTCAAATGAGGCTTTCTCGCTCCTAATCCCTCCCTCTCCACATGTTGCTCCTACGGACGCGATTGCCGCATCGGCATCCGCATCCGCCACCTCCTGCTTTTCGGGGACGTGTCCTGGGGCTCGACGCCTTCGGCAGCGAATTTGTTTCCAGCCCGGTGTCGGGGAGTTAATTCTGCCAAATCATTCGCACGCGATTCTCAACCGCAGACCCGGGGACCGGGAAACCCCTTTGAAAGCCGCCGCCCCTTGGGGAAATCAAGCACCCCCTTTGCATATGTGTGTGCGCCCCTAAGTCCCCCCTTTACATCCTTCAGCCCCAGCCCGGGGCCAGTGAATTGAAAAATATTTACGGCCTTCTACAATCTACGCTAAAATCCAATTTTATTTTTATATTTTCGTCGAAATCCGCCATAAAACCGGGCTCGGTTCCGGCCATCCCTCCTCCTCCTCCTCCCTGCTTCCCGGTTGTCAATTCAAAAGCGGCAACCGTAAATTCTGCTTTGCAGTTTGTTTGCCCGGCTTTCCCATATCAACTCTGACTCTGACAGCCACCCAGGAGGGGGTGTTGGCCCCACAGGGGGAATTGGGGGCACTTGTTTCATTAGCGTTTATATTTCGGCATTCCCTCCATGCACACATTCGTTGCAATCGCTGCATTATTTGCAGGCGCTAAATGTACGAATTCTATGTACAATTGCCAAAAATATGAGAGTGTCATGTGCCATGACATCAAAAATAATAAAGGTAAATACGAAATCAAAAACAATAAAGGAAAATGCATGAAAACAAATTTAATTTAGTCTGGCACAATTAATACGGTTGGTATTTGGGTTAAATTAAACACTGCGGTTCTGTTTTTAATTTAAGCCGTGATAAGCTGAGAGGAACTTTGCAAAATATAGTTTACCTTGCTTTTAATGGTGTAGCTTTTCGTAAATAACTTCAATATTCTATACTGATAAGCTACCAAATTAAGTGTGGATTATTTTATGCCCAATTGTTGTTACTCTACCAAACCTTACAAATTTGTTGGTGCCAGAAAAATGGCTCTTTAAAAAAGGTCGACAACAATAAACGCTGATTTCGGTTAGCTCCGGGGCAGAACCTTCATGCCAGGACCCCTTCTAGGTCTAATTCTTTGTGCAAATGAAATGTGTTTACAGCCCTCGCCTTTTTACATACTGGATCTCGCATCCGTTACCCTTTCTGGGCACAGAGTTGCCATAGTGACTATATGTTGTACTATTGTGTTGCCTGCCTGTCCCCCGGAGCTGCTTGGACATGAACACATGAGTACCATGTCTGGCTGGACGGCAGCCAGGCTTGTGGAGCATGACGGAAGACTTCCCGAAAAATGAAAGAAATAGGGAAAAACGAGGAAGAGAAAAGTGAAAGCGGCCATGCCGGGCGAATGCATTTTCATAGTTTTTCCCACTTTGTTATGCTGATTTTTCACAATTTTCGTTTCTTTTCGTTCCTTTGCTGGCAGCAGTGAGCCCAGACCCCGGCTCGTTCGTTCCGCTCTCAATTTTTTTTGCTGGCACGGGATCTCTGGCCAGTTTTAGGGTTGGGTTCGGACTCCGGAGCATGTGTGCATTTTAATTGAATTTTTCATTTCGCTCAATAAAAGCAAAAGCCGAATATGCGAGCAGCGAGGCGCAAAAAGTGTCATAATCCCCCTCGTGTCCTTGGACCCGTTTAATTCAACCGATAAGGGAGTGGTTTGGCTTAGGGATGTACACGTATTGAAACGGAATATCCGATATTAAATATTGATAAAAATACCAAATGGAACTCAAATATCATCGATAAGAATTTTTTGTTTGCTAAATATTACTATTTATAAGCAATGTTAAAATATAAGCTTTATAAAATATAAGTTTTATGAAATATCAATATCAAAATCGAATAATTTCAATTCGAAATGATTCCTTGTGTTAATTTTTTTCAAAGTTTTAAAAATATAATAGGGGAGCAAAAACTTCATAAATTTCAATTAGAAAAATTGTTTTTGTTAGTTTTTAAACGGTTAATAAATGTGCATACTTAATTTAAGTTTTTAAAAACAACATTTGTATCAATTTTTGAAAATTGTAAAATTTAATCATTCATAAAATTTTCAAAAAAACATTTAAAAATTTTTTTCTATATGACATGGCTAGATCGACTCCACTGTTGATGCTGATCAAGAATATACATAATTTATATGTTCGAAAATGACTCCTTCGAGACGTTTCAAGATTCTGACCAATATTATAATTATTTATATATATAATTATATATAATAATTAATTGCCAGGGTATACAAATCGAGAACAATGTAGATTTTATACATTCAATATCGGCAACATTCTTATTTATTTGGTTTGCCATTACTTGTGTCGATTTAGTTGATTTAGAGAACTACATACATCTGAGTATTTCGCTTAATAAAAGTATATAGTATATAGTATATTTTGCAAAATCACTCTCTAATTGATTTGGAATCGCTTTTCAATGGCATTTCAGTTCATGCTTAGACCAGAGAGAGAGGGAGAGCTACCGTTCGGCTTCATTTTCCGGCGGCTGACTCGGCTTCAATTTATGCAAATTAAATCGAAATGTGATTTTAATGGTATTTCAGCTCAGGTCCGGGCTCAAATGATGATGAGCATGCTGGCAAATGAACAGAATGGAAGTCAAAAAGTTTAGTTAGCTCGGAAATGCGTTCGATTTCCCCCTGCCAGGCGAAAGGAAGCCGGCTATAACCGCACAGATTCCGTTCCGGAAAACTAACTTATTCAATTAGTGGACGGGAAACCCGAGTGTTTACACTAGGCAACAAAATTATTCTAAAGATTTTGCTGGGCAGCCCAATTAGCTGAGTGTGGGTAGTACGTAAAATAAAGTATTATGTCCGATTAATCAAGAGCTTCCTCAATGAAGACAATAAATCAAACATGGAAATGTATATTTTTTGCTTTCCTTTGGCAGACACATCTGCGGGTCAGCATGAAACAAACATCAACAATGTTTTTATATATATTTATTTATCAGAAAATACACATGGAGCTGGAAAATCGGATTACAGAAAAAATTGCCTTAATACTGGTCGTTTTTATAAACACAGTGGCACAGTGGCTCTCTGTTTGAACGCAAATACCAGTCCTTTGTTAAGTAAAGTTTATTGGAATTAATTATCAACGAAAACTATTTTTCCCAGATTTTCTTTTTCTAACTAAATAATTTCATCTAACTGGCAGACAAAGGGGGAATTTCCAAACAAAACCCGGCAAATGCCAAAGGTCAATTGACTTGGTTCGGGCAATCAACCGGTTGTGGGTAAAGGAACTCCCGGCATATTTGAATTGCACCGCCGAGGAAAATAAGTCAGCTCACCGTTAACGTAAACGAGCAAATAGTCAAACAGTCAAAAGGGCGGCATCACATCCCAGTCCCAGTTACGCCCCGCCTGCCGCCAGTCGTGCCAATTTCGTCAAGGCAAACAAAAACAAACAACATGGCACCTCCCCGGGCAAATAGAGCCACCCCTTACGCCCATCCACCTGCAAAGGAGGGGCTGTCTGGACGATGCACAAAAACAAAAAAGAGCAATAAGGAGACAAGCAGGCAGGTGGAACAGGTGCACTTGCAGAAATCCAAGAGTTGAATATGGAACGTTGGTGAATTGAAGATAAGTAAATAATGTTTGAAGCTGCTTAAAAAAAATCCTATAGATATTGCTTTTAATTAAAAAGGTAATTATTACAAAATATTATAATATTTCCCTAATATTTTTCAATATTTTGTAGTACCTTTTTTCTAGTGCAGCCATTTTTAAGCCTTATCCCATTGTTAGAGCTTGTTTTTTGTATCACAATTTATTTTCTTCATTATTTTAGACTCCCTTTCTTCAGTGTGAGTGTTTGTGATTATCAGGGGTAGAGGACAGGTGTTTATGAGGCGCAAAAATGTCATACATCATGCGACACGCGATGCCAGATGGCCACGGAAACCAGGACTCCATCCCGTCTGCTTCACATTGGAACCGGAGTCCGCGTCCTGGCGTCTCTCCCCACACACACACACACCGTCACCAAGCGGAACGAGAGGAGATTGGCTTGGTTCGCGAAATGGAACAAAACGATGGGCATCACCGTCGCGGATTTGTAACTGAGATGGATCCGCTAATGCCTGGAACGAAAAATGAGTGCGCCAAAGGATGGGTTCCTCCTGACAGACTGCACCATCAGCTCCTCTTGCAGCAGGGCAGCATTATAACGGGAGAGATGTATGTATGTAACTCCTGGCTGGTGACTCCTTGCCAGAATAGGCATTCATGCCAGGCTAAGTGGCACACGAAGCGTTAAACTATTAAGCACATGTTGCCACTCCCTGCTGCTTGTTGGGGGGATTCGTGGAGGATGAGGGTGAGGAGGAGGATGAGGTTGCAGGATCACGCACACAGGAAGTGCTCTCACCGCCTTTGTTATGCGGCTTAAGATAAATCATGCCCACAAGTCCTCGGCACGGGAATATGTCTCCGTGCCGTGAGATTACTACATAAATTCCGCTTGCCATCACATTTAAAAATTTCATTTTGTCAAGACTCAAGACGGCGGGAGGAACCATGTTTTATTCAGTTTTATTCAGCTGTTGTCCACGTGACGAATTATTGGATAGCAATTTTTGCTGAACAGATGGTGCAGACCTGGCACCTTGGAAATAATTTAATATTTTATTAAAGTGTTGAAGCATTCAATTTATGGCAAAAAGCAAAAGTTGTTGTTTGATGAATATAGCTTATTTTAGGGGAAAGTATTTATTGTGTTGCCATTTGAGTTATATTTTGAAGCAAAATGATATTAATTAATTAATGAATTAACAAACTAAACATTAAATGTATCTAATAAGTTTCCAGCACTATAAAGTAAGAAATCATAGAGATATAAAAATCTATTACCATCATACGGTTTTTATATCCCACTTTACTTAAATATTCAACTTTTTTTGTTTATAAAAAATTGCAACACTATGTTAGGAAACTTTTAAGGACACCAGATTCTCCTGAGAACTTAAACGTATATTAACCCACACATTTGATTACTTTTCTCCCGCAAAGCTCTTATACACAAACATACACATTAGCTCTTTGAAGGGAGTGTAACTACTGGTAAACTAAAGTGCTTAGAGCGAAAAATAAAAAGAAAAAGTATGAAATAAAACAGCCAAATTAGAAACACACACTCACACACACAGAGAGACGTTTTTGTACCGTTCCCTGTCTCTAACTGAATAACTTTTCAAAGGCACTGTAAGGGATATCATGGAAGGGTGGTAGTCGCAGGATGGGGTTCGGGTTGGGGTTGGGGAACTCTAATTAGAATAATTGTGCGCTGCGTTGCGCTTGACAGAGCTGCAAAGGTGGCGCCATCTGGCGAACGGCGGCAACATGAAGGCTTTGCCTGCAGGACCTCCTCACACACACATACACACACGCTTCAATTCACAAAACAAATATATGCACTCAGAAAAACAAACTCTGAAAAAATCACAAAAAAAAGCAAGAAAAATGATTTCTCTTAAAAAATAGAATTACAATAAAATTAAAATATTATAAAATATTTATGAAAACTAATTTATAATTTTAAACAGTTTAATATTTTTCTATTGTGTTTTAGCTATCTCTTTTACCTTCTCCAGTGCTGAAAAGGCACTGTGGCCTGGCCTGCATGAAGAGGAGTAAATGTCAGGCCGAAAGGTCACCGAACCCAGGTGCACCAGGATCCTGCGGGAGGCAGGCAGATGTGCTGCCAAGTGACACAACATAATCATGATAAAAGCCCACACCCGCCACCTCTCGAGGACCAAGTTGCAGGCTGCCCGGGGTGAGCTTAAATTACAGAATTTAATTAATTTCGCAGAGATTTTTCATCGGTCGCGCGAGCACTTGACTTTGTACATTTGACTCATCTCCCTTTGCTCTTTTCCCGGCCACTAATTTCCCCATCATCTGCGGTTGAGTCGTTTTCATGGAAATCAACCAGGACTTGAGCCTGCCACATGTGCAGCATCGCGGGGCTCCGTTTCCATTTCACCATCCCCTGTCCCCTTCCCCTTCTCCGTACCGCTTCCATTTCCATTTCCACTTCCATTTTAATTTTAATTAATTTCAATGTATATGTGGCAGCTGGGACTGTCGCTCGCCAGGAGCTATGGCCATGGAGGTTGGAGATGGGAGGCCGTGTCCTGGAGGCAGTCGAGCAGTAGCCAAAATGATTATGAGTAATTAGTTTTAATGGGCTCGAAGCCTGTCCTGGCAGCTGCAGAATGTCACACCTGGGCCAGGTAGGTGTCGCCCGTCCCGTAGAAGCATCGGACCAGCTTGCCGGTTGCCTTGCACACTCCAAAGATGAAAGTTAAGCTCGAGGGCCGGGGTTGAGTTACCAAGAGCTAAATATTTCAGTTGTCTTTGCAAATTACCATGCAATGTAATCCTCTTGCTGGTATGTATTCTCGGTGGCTAAATGGCAAAATTAATGCTGCTTCAACTAGGCATTCTGGTTAAAGTCTGGGCTTAGTTTTAATGAACCTAATGAATTGCAGTCTACCTAATTATTTTATAATAAGAAATTTGCATGTGTGTGTGCAGAAAATGCATTATGAATAAGTAGTGTTCTCCCAAAATTTACAAAAGACATCATAACTAAGATATATTTTATAGAAAATATGAGAAATCTTTAAAAAAGATACTTTAATTAAGCCAGGAGATCACACTTTTTACAATTTAAAGCTATAAATTATAACTATAATTTACATATTTGCAGTTACCCTAATTAATATTCAACAAATGCTAATTTATGATTGTGACAAGCCACAGCAAACAAATTAAAAAAAACAATAAATAAATAACAATCAATTACATTTGTTTGCCATTTACAGAAAACTAATTAAAAACGGGTATGAAACCAATTTAAGGCTTTTAGAGCACATATAATCCGGTTTGTCGATGATTCGTGATCCGGTTCAATACGACTTTAGCTGGATTTTGCAAAAACAACGCCTTTAGCTGGATTCTGTGAAAACAAAGTCATAAATCAAAGCCAATTTGCAATGCAATCATAACTGACATTTCGCTGTCTCGGCGCTTTGATCGGTTTTGCAAATATCTAAATGTCAACCGAATATTCACAAGGATACCAAAGACGGCAGCCCCGGAAAACGGGGAAAAATCTAAGAATTTGGCGGAATAAAATTGAGTTGCGGAAATCAAAGCTTTGAGGAGAAAGTCGATGTGGGGCACACATACAGAGACATATGGGAGAGTGCGAGGAAAATGAGAAAATTGCAAAAGCTGGGGGGAAATGCGATGGAATGAGTACAATACAAAATTTAATGGTGCGCAAATTTTGATTGTTTTACTTTTTCGAGAAGGGAAGTTTCCTCGGTCTCGTTTTTTTTCTTCTTTTTTTCTTGTTGTTTTCCGCTTTCTGTTCCCATTCTGTTTGCATTCGCTATTTATTTATTTCGCTGTGCTTTGAATTCGTTTTCTCACATTTTATGCATATTTCAGATTCAAATATTTTTGCTCCGCTATTTGCTTTTCCTGGGCTGGTCCTGGTCCAGGTCCTGGTCCCAAGCGTATTTGTTTAGCTGCGGGCAGGGGCTCGGACGGGTTTCCATATACATATATACTCTCATTCGGAAAACAACAACGCGAAACCGGGCAATGTTTTGTTTTGTCCTTCAGGTGCTTTTTATTTTCGACCTCATTCCTCTAGTCTATTGAAAAGCCAGCGAAAAGTTGTTGTCAATGTAATTTGATTCCCACTCCACGCCGTAGAAGTGCCTCCCCGCCCTACAGTCAGTTGACTTCCTTTTCCCGTCTCTATGATTACGCATACGCTCCGTTGGACAAAAAGCAAATCGTAATTAGACGCAGGGGCCGGACTGCCGCAATGTTGTGACATGCGTGTGGACAACAATGAACGGAAGCACTGCCCAGATATGTACATTTTCATCTGACCTGCGAGTGATACTAATGAAAAGATACGATTACAATAGATGGACGTAGTCAGGTGTCTCTGAAATGTTAGAGAGGCAGTTTCAGCTTTGACAGAAAATACAAAGACCGGAAGACACATTATCCGTGTCCTAAAAACATTTAGTCTGTACTCTATATACCAAAGAAAATCCTGTCATAATACACTCCCCTCCGTGTAGCCATCAAATCAACTCAACACCAGTAATCGGTAAGTCATTTGTGTTCAAAATCTCGGTCAATTTAAAGTTCTGATTTTCTTTCGATAGTTAACCCTCTTAGACAATGTTGGACCGCCATGTAGATGCATGCAAGGTGGCTGGGCCACGCGAGGCCCCTGCAGGAGATGTCCTGCAATCGAATGTCCCCCAAGTCAAGCCCATTTCGCCGATTGTCCCGACCCAAAAACCAGACATCGGTCGCTGCACGGCCTCCGTCTTGCAGGATTCCTTTGAGATGGACTATAGCCTGCCCAACTTACCTATGAAATCACTCATGACCCACATGGATATCATGGGAAGGTTGCGCGAGCAAGGTCAGGTCAGGGAATTCCTTGGGTTTAAGTCATTCTCGCACTTGGAACGCGCTTCCGAGCTACCCGAAAATGATGCATGCCCAGTCCCTTACTTTATTCCGGAACTTGAGATGCAATGCGCCCGCGTTGAAGCTGGACACTTGAAAGAGCTAACCTTAGCTCCCGTTGAAGAACCAAATGCATTGGAAATGGAAGTATTAGGGCCAAAGGAAACTTGTCCTTCACAGATGGAAGAAATAAGTGTTCCCAGAGTTGAAGAACCAAGAGTACTTGAGGTCGAAGCAGCTCGGCTACCGGACATTCAGGTGCCAGAAATCAAGGAAGTCGAAGATATAAATATAACAAATCTCGAAGAACCCGAAGCACCCAAAATGTCAGGACCTTCAGTAGTGGAAAATGCAACAGAACAATTAGCAATAATTCCAGTGGTCGAGGAACCAATATCACCTATCATCATGGCCCAAGGACCAATTCAGGTGCAGGAGCCCATGGCCACCGGTTTAGAGAAACCAATGCCAGTACGTGGCACAGGCTTCATTAGCTCTTTGATTGGCGTTAAGCCAATTTGGAGGCCTAGTGTTAGGCTCTGTTTCGGAGATAGAGAGCCGAAGAGGACCCAACTCGAGGAGGATATTAAACAGCAAACCACCAAGGCACTGAAGACTTTAATTCTGTACATAAATCTATTCAAAACATTTAAGGAACCCACCAGCCAGGGTGAGTAGTTACCGACAGAAGAATAACCTATGTATTTCTAACTGAAAATTGTTGCAGAAAAAAACCAGCTAACTCCAATGAAAAGGAGCAGGGGCACCTTGACCTACTCAGGGGTGTTTAAGCAAAGCGTATTTCAGCCAAATGCATCTCGATTCAATCGCCAGGAGGAATTCCCAGATGCATTGGCCTGCGGTGATTCGATTCAACGAAATCCATTCAGAATTCGGCTACTTCACAATCTAGATGCCGGCGATAGATGGGATAGGAGTGCACCGGATTCGGATTCCAGTGATAGTTGCGATAGCGAAGACTCCGGCATCAGGACTACATTGAGCTTGACGAGCTTCTCCCGTGAAATTATGAAACTGAAGCAGCCAATTGCCGATCGGCAGGACATAGAGAGCAGCGGCAGAATCCTGTTCAGCAAGCCCGTTACCCTATTCCGTTTCAATAGCGTCAAGAAGTGGCAACGGGAAGGTAACTCACGGAGTACCAAAGAGCATCCCTATACGGGAAATATCAAGATCCTGGAGCGCCACGGCCTCTACTATATCTTACTCCGCGAGAATAGCTCGGCCTTCCTCCTCGTTTACACTCGCATCGACGGCAATTGGAACATTAGTTACATGGCCAACACCACCGACAGCTGCGGCTGGTTCAACTTCAACTACGCCTACTGTGCGGAAGGCACTCCCGAGCACTTCGCCTGCACCTTCCAGGAGCCCAGCCACGCGGCCGAGTTCGTCGCCAGGGTGCGAAATATTGTGATAAAGGCTCGCTTTCTGCATTGATTTGATTCCTTTAATTAGCGACAAATTATTGTAATTTTGATTATATTTGTAATTATTAAAGTATTTAGAATTATAGCCAAATTTCCACGTTGTAAGTGTGCAATTAATAGAAATTTTGTTAAATATTAAATCAAAATTAAATAAACCAATGACATATAAATATTACCCTGAAGGAATAGTTTTTAAACTTTGATAAAATAAAATAAATATTGGATTATTTTTTAATAAGTTTAATTTATAATTTGGTTGTTTTTTAATTTATATAGAGTAATATTAATTTCCCTAGAAAGGATAGCAACCAATGTCGCAGCTCACTGCTGAGTTAATCGTTGCCACAGCAACTTTCACATCGATCCAACAAAGGACAATCCGAAGGGAATATCCTTTAAACGCTTATTCAAAGCAAACAGCACAGATGAAGCCATGGAATCCGACAAGCTGAACGAGTTGAACCGACAAATAAATGAGATTAAGAAGCGGATTTTGTTGGCAGGTGAGAATCCCTAAATCTGACCATGTCACGTGGTTGCTTCATTAAAGTTTCACACTTGCAGAGGGCCAAAAGACTGCAAATGCGGCCGAGTGGCAGAAACAGAACCGCATTAACTGCGACACCATTGGATCACTGAAGAAGGACATCAAGGAGCTGACTGTGAAGGCGAGTCGTCTCCGTAATCCCGTCCAGCGCCCATTGGTCATCAAGGAGCCGGGTGGAGAGCAGCGCAGGGCGCAGAGCTGCACGCCCACCCTAATTGTGGGCAAGGCCACGTATCCGGTGGGGGCCAGGAATGCCGACGACGCCATCTTCCTCACCGATCTGAAGATCACCGAGAGCCGCAAGCAGATGGATCTGCTAAAGCATCGCTTCAAGTCCCGCCAGCAGCACTTCAGCAAGCTGGTGGAGAAGTACCGCGGCTTGTTGGCCAACAAGGAGGCCCAGAACCAGAATCTGGGCGAGAAGCCACCAGAGACACTCGAGGAGGATGCCAACAGAAAGGTAAGAGAGTTGTAATAAATATTGAAATCAAATCTTTATAAGCTTTATTGTATAAAAAATCCCAACAGCTCGTTTGTCAACTGGAGAACGAGATCCACCGCACCAATGTCCAGTGGATGGAGGCGGAGCACATCCGCAAGAAGTACCGCTCCATCGAGGCCTCCTTGATGACGGATGCGGAGCGCTTCGAGCGGAGTTTGCGGGAACTAGAGGCATCGCTCAGCGACCAGAAGGCAGAGATAGAACGCCTGCAGCAGGTTCATAACGAGGCTGTGGAGATGCGGGACGCCGCCAAAGTAATCCTGCAGAGGCAGGAGCAGCAGGCCAATCTCTCACAGAAGACACGCGAGCGCCAGGCCCTCGACTTCAGGAAACAGGTGGAGGCTCGCAAGCTGGAACTGGAGCGGATTGGGCGCAAACTCTTTGCGGAAACCAAGACATTGGTCCATCAGGACAGCGTCGGTTCCAGTTCCGGCGATGGCCAGCACACTGCCAAGACGGAGAACGGCGAGGAGGAGCCGGCCTCCCAGCTGGAGAGCGTGACCAGCGATATGGAGTCGCTGTTCAAGCAGCTGATGGAGGCCTCCGGCGCCACCTCGCCCTTCGAGGTCTTTGAGCGATTCAGTGCCCAGAAGGAGTCCGCAGCCCGTCTCAATTATCTAAGGAAGGCGGCCGAGGCAGAGAAGGCCAATCTGGAGGCAGACCGCGAGGCGCTGACCAGCGAGCTGGAGGCCTCCAAGTTCTCCGATGTCAAGGAGAGCGAAGTGTTAGTATAAACAAATTGATAAAATATTAAATAATTCATTTCCTATATTATGAATGTTATTAGAAACCAAGAGGTCATCGAACAAATCAAGAACAGCATTGCGGCCAAGGAGCAGGACCGGAAACTGGACACCGATGAGGCGGACAAGTCGATGGGTGTGCTCAAGTATCTCAAGGAACGCATCTGCGAGATGATCTTCAAAGTGCAGGAGGTGGATGAGAGCAATATCGAGATACCCGAGAGGAAGCTCCATGTGAGCGTGGCTGAACTACCCAATTTCCTGGCCCACACTGCCGTAGATGAGGACATGATTGAGGTGAGGTTCTGCTTATCCAATTATTATTCTTGCCGGGAATTTCCTTCCCCCTTCTCCTGTAGATACTCAAGCTAAAGATTAAGCGCTGCCAGGAGCTGAGCAAGTCCGAGGATGTGCCACCGTTCGAGATACCCAAGCTGGACATTGTTGACGAGGAGGAGGAGGAGATGTACAAGTCGGAGCAGCCCAAGTCCCCATCTGCGCCCGAGGGCGAGAAGCCCCAGCCGATGCCCATGTGTTATTACAATCTCTTTGCCGGACGGGCTCAGCGGGCAGCGGGCACCTCATCGTCCTCGCCGGAACAGGCGCCGGCGGCGGGTAAGAGATTGATACCAGTCCAGTTCGTGATGAGCCCTTGGCCATTCTAAATCATTGCCTCCCAACAGTGGCCACCACGGACGACGATAACGAAGTGCCCTCACGTAACTTCCTCAAGCGACAATCTGTACTTATTGTTGACTCCAAGTCCAGGCGAAAACCATTTCGGCCGGCACCCGGAGGAAGGCGCAAATAAAGTAGAAGTTAGGAAGCTTCAGATGATTCCACTTTCCCTACAAAAGTCGATTAAACCATCAATGATTCATAGTTGTAATGCTTGGTGAAATAATACGAAAAATTATAAAAACTTGATAAAAATAACAGATTTGGATTTATAAGATTTCTAAGCTTTGTGCTTCGTTCTAGTTTGAAATAAATTATTTATCTCAGAGTACTTTAAGTTTTTAGTCCCTCAATAACTTTCAAATAAATTTTAGATAAATTCTAAAGAGCTTTTTGAGGCAGATCTTAGACATTTTCCCCAAGGAAATGCATTTAGAGCTGTTTGAAAAAAATTGCTCTTAGCCTTAACAAGCCTTGGACAAATTTTAAATAATTAATGGAGCTTCCAGGAAATCCAATACTCCTTCCACCCTGTCACTATATATTTTCAAGGCTGGAATATCAAGCAAAAACTGCACTGCAGTCTCCGATTGCCTGGAGTCGATTTAATATCTGAGGCGTCGCATCCTCTGCATATTCCGGCTGCTCACTGCAGTTGCTGGATAAATGTCAGCAGCTTCAGTCAAACGACATAACAAATAGCCGTCCCACCGATGCATCCACTGCAAAGACAACGACAACGGCCGAGCTGGTAAACAGAATTTACTGCCCCAAGGAGGATGACTACGACGACTAGGACGACTAGGACGACTAGGACGACTGGGATGACTGGCACGACTGGCACGAAGGAACGAACGACTGGGAGGATGGCCTGGCAAATGAAGTGCAAAGCGGAACAAAGTGCGGATCGCGGCTGTAGCAAGCAAAAATAACCTTTCAAAAATTGTTTACACCAACTGGCAGACAGTAGCCGAAAAACTGGATTTTTAGACCAAAGTTGGAAGTCTGTGAATGTAGTAGAGAGAGTCTTTGAGTGCTCGGTTTCCTTACTGAGTAAATCCATAGTTCCCCAGCTAAAAATTAGATTTATTCCGCGTAGCTGAAGTTTCTTGAATGTTCATTCAAAATATTATTTCAACATTTTCGACAACTCCAACCACTGTTGACTGAAGGACATTCTGACGGGCAGAACGGACTCTGCTTCTCGGGCTTTTCTAGTTAGCAACAATGAAGAGCACCAGCTGACGATGAACAATCAAGAGGACGAGGGGGAGGACTGCTGCAAGCTTCGGTGGCGATGTGTAAACAAAGGCGCCGATGATCCATTGCCAGGGCCTGCCGGAAGTTCTCCGCCGGGACGAGGGTATGCCGAGGGATCCGTGTTGTGTGTGTCAACTAAATGTCAACAACGAGGACATAAACCACAGCAGACGCATACAAACAAGCCAGGCAGAGCAAGGAGAACCAGTTCCAATGGCAACTCTGCCGGCACCCAAGGAGACGAAGAAGGTGGCCGCAGTCAACCAGTTGGAAAAACAAAAGCATAGCCAGGAGCCAGGAGCAAAGGAGCGAAGGACCGAAGGAGTAGCAGTGGCAGTGGCAGTGGCATTGGCCCTGACTGCATTGAGTAAACCCGGCCGGAATCGAGGGTAACTCGGGGGCTTGGCTTTGTGCGGTTTTCACTGCCATCCGAAGAAAGCGCTTAACACTGGAATGTCGTAGCCTGCGGTTGATGGCAAGCCCGCATTGAATTGCACTGCTTGCCCCGCATTGAAGCTCCGCGGCAGCCTTTGTCCTTCCCCGGCAGCGGCGGTGAAAGGACTGCGGAGTAATTTTCATCCTTAAATGAGTATGAATTATTTTTTAAATGGGGAAATGCTGAAGAATGAAGGCCTGGAACAAAAGCATTTCTATGGAAATTGATTAAAAAATAACCAGCCAGTCTGAGCTGAGGGCTTAACGTTAATGAGTTTTAATTCGGAATTTTTATATATGAATATTTATTTATATTAATTTTAATTCTTCTTCAAAAAAATGTCATAAATATATATGTCAGCTTTAATCTTGATTAATGAAAAAAGGATTATGCAGAATTTTAATTAATAA
Source organism: Drosophila tsacasi (assembly GCA_018904565.1). Taxonomy (NCBI): domain Eukaryota; kingdom Metazoa; phylum Arthropoda; class Insecta; order Diptera; family Drosophilidae; genus Drosophila; species Drosophila tsacasi. The sequence goes on along the minus strand of JAEIHY010017689.1, from coordinate 356 downwards.
AAAGTTGTGAAAGTGGGAAGGCAGTTTCAAAAGTAACACCTACTTTATTGGCCTCAACTTATCCACCCATCAAAGTGAAATGAATTTCCTGGCTAAGCTGATAAATATAAGTGCAGAGTTAGATGGCAGATAACATTATCGCCACTCCCATTACTTTTCCCGGCCGCTTTACTTTCTGTTTTTTTCCCCCCCAAGAAACTTTCCGCGGCTTCGACTGGGACAACTTTCTTTTGCCCTACTCCTTGTAAGGGGCACCAAAGCCGAAAAGTCCTCTACAGCAATTACTAAACTCTAATCCCCGGAGTGCGCCATTGGGTAATCCCCGAACCACAATTGAGAGCCCAGACCTTAAAGGG